>JAQQAE010006923.1:0-16269 GCA_029823295.1 Pseudamia nigra
ATCTTGGTGTCAATTTTTTACATCACAAAAACCTGGCATTTGAACAAGGGTGTGTAGACTTTTTATATCCACTGTAAATGCGTCTTAAACCTCATGTAAGCTTATTCACTGTCCTTTTACTACAAATTATTTTCAGCAATTTCGAGGAAGCACTATTTGTGTAATTTTTTATACTAACCTCTGTCATTTTGACCCCAGTGTAAATTGCATTAGTTCAAACATCAACACTACTAATCAAATAAAACTAAAGATATATATTGTACAACTCTGCAATTATTTTTTCAGCACAGTGTGTTATGGGAGTGTGGCTTGGACCCAGACGCTGACACACGAGGCAGACTCAAGCTCTGTGGTTAATGACAGTTTATTGAACGTTGCGGGTGGAGAGCCCAGGGCAGAATCCAAGTGGGCCAGGGCGGAGGTAACAGGCGGATGTGACTGTAATGGAGCAGAGCAGGGGGACGAGGAGACAGACTGACCGGACAGCCACAGGATGGAAACAGACAGGACAGGAATACAGGAGGGAGACGGAGGCTGAAACCAGGATCCAGGAGACAGACGGTAAGTAAACACAAATTGCTGAGGAAAATATAACACTGGCCCGTGACGAACTGGTGAACAGAGTCGACGATCTGGTGGAGAACTGTTGGTGGGGCCGGGTTTTATAGCAGGACTGATTGCAGATGGTTGACAGCTGGCCTTGGCTTCTGCACACCAGTCTCCACTCCTGTAATCAGAGCACACACACACGCACACACACACAGCAAGGGCAGGGGGAGAACTAGGAATTGAGAGACGTGACGTAGTAAGACAAAACCTCTGTTGTCAAAGAAGCTGTAAACAATGTACAGTGGTCCCTCGCTATATCGCGGTTCACTTTTTGTGGCCTCACTGTTTCGCAGATTTTGTTTTTAGTGTAATTTTCATGTATTTTTTACACAACGTGTGAAAGTGCGTTGTGTTCTGTGTCCTGATTGGCTAAAGGAGAACCCACACGTTGTGTTCTGCGTCCTGATTGGCTAAGGCCATTGTCAGTCGATCTCCGTGTTGTGTCTGCTGTGCTGTGCAGTGCAGAGTGTGTTCAGCTTCGCCGGATGTGACTCTGAAGTGCTGTGTGTTTGCGGGTTTTCTCTCCAAAGGAGGCTCGCGGTTTTTTTTTTTTTTCATTCTCAAACAAATGTTTGGGCCTGAAAACAGGTTTTGATCTTTAGCTCTATAATACTGTATGTATTTTTAATTTAAAATCTACAAAGGTTTGAATTTTGAGAGTGTTTAAATAAGAGAGAAATGTGAGAAGATGTTAATGACTGTGTGAGAATAGTGTATAAAGTGTGTGGTGAGGGGTTTTACAGCCTAAAAACAAATACGGTACAAATACGGCTGATGAATATAATCCGTTCCGGCGTCACGTTCATTGGGCGAATCATGCATTAGCCAGAGCGAGTTTTTCTATAGGAGTCTTCGTGGATTTCGCCTATCGCTGGTTATTTTTAGAACGTAACCCCCGTGATAAACGAGGGACCACTTTAAACTTTAGCTGTGATTCACTGACCTTTTGTTTTTGAAGTAAACACAAGAGAACATTGTGAAATTTGTGTCTGCTTCCTTAATGACTAACAGACAGCCACAAACTCCTTTACTTGTAGTTTTGTTGTTGTTGTTATAAGAAGAAATGAATATAATAAGTAGATGAATTAACATCCACACTATAATAAAGAAATTAAATCATAAGTCCCCAATTGAAGCAACAAAATGAACAAAAATAATAACACAAGTTAACAAAAATGAATGAGAGAGGTAACGAAAACTGAAAAACACAACATTAGTAGAAGTAAAATAATCAAATAAATTCATGAAAATTAACAATATAATAAAGAATCTGAACAAAAAAATGTACAAAATGAGCCAAGATGAATAAAATAAGCACCAAAAATGGCTGTGGCTGTTGAAGTTTAATGTGTATAAGTTGGTTGTCTTTGTTTGTAAAGCCTGGAGTGTATGTTTGTTTAAGACTGGGTTTTATATGTATTCTATGCTGGTACTTTGGCTTTATTTTCATGTTTATATTTAATGGCGTCTTGTAAACGCAAAGGGTTGGGCACATGGTGCTTGACACAGTAATAAACAATTCAAATCCTGGGTAAAATTAAATAAAAATGTTCAAGATAGTTAAAAAATGAACAAAACAACCTACAAAATGAGCAAAAATCAACAACGTAGTCAAGAAAATGATAAATAATCATGGAAATTAACAACATTTTACAAAATATTTGTTTGAATGCAACATACGAGGATGTAATAAAAGTTACTCACTACTTGAGTAGTTTTTGTGAGATACTCTTTTACTTTCATTCAAGTACTTATGTTTATGAGTACTTCTACTTGTACTTGAATCACTATAATTAGAAAGTAACAATTTTTTTAACTTGAGTACTGTGTCTGTGTACTCAGCCCATCGAGTGCCCCTACCCAACAATAAGAAACTATTCATTATTTAAATAGTTCTTTAACTGCATGTTTATCTCTGCCTCACATTGTTCCACCAGTTTAAAGAGGAACAAAGTAGTGAAAGATTGGAGCGATAAATCTGAGACTCTTCAACGCGTTCCCTCCAATAAATCCATCTTATAATCGATGTGGACAGACACCCGACTCATTAGCACACATGTCCTGGAACTGCCGACGCATCTCCAACTATTGGACTAAAATATTTCAAACGTCTTCAAGAAGCGACCTAGTCCACCTCTGGTTTTGTCTGTATTTGTTGCAAATGTGACTGAGATGTCAAATAAATTCTCCATTAACAGTGTTTGGTGATATTGTTAAAATGAGGCTTGTTACGTTGGAGACAGAAAAAAACACACCATTGCGCTCCAATATACTCAAACGTGCCGAAACATTCACACTTTGGAAAAGTTACATTAACAGCTGATGGTGGGATTTGGAGTGACACCAGCAACATCCTCTTTGTTCCCGTCCTTTGTTTGCACAGCACTTAGTCTATAACACGCACTGAATAAATAGAACAGATGTGTGTTTGCACCAAACTATTACAAAATGATTGCAAACACCTTCAAAGTGAGGTGAATTTCCAGCTTGTCATTTAGAAACAGGTGAAACCTGGCACCGCTTTATAACCATAGGTATATTTTTTCATATGTTCATGTGTCACAGGTCCCACATTTACCTGTGAACCTCAGGTGTGTAACCCCAGCACATTTTGGCGCTTGTCTTTCCTCATATATGAGATGACTTTGTAAAATTAGATGTCTGTCTCCTGTGGGCTGTCACCGCCTGCTGCTTGGCCTGATTCAGCTCCATTAAAGAGGCCAACAGGCTATTAACCCCTGCGTCAATACCTCACAGGTTCAGCCACGCTTACAAACCCATTTCAGCTGCAGTCATAAACACTGGCCTTATTATAGCATCTCTGGGCCAAAGCAGCCTGCCCAGGTCAACCCCATAACAACAGAGTCCTCAAGTCAGCATTAACCTGGGTGAACAAGGACACGGCACAGGAAATTGAGTTGTGAGGCAGTGTAAACTAATGAACTGTTGTTGCATGTTATGGCTCAGGGTTTGAGTCTTTAAAAGGGGGCGAAATCATTGTCTTTTATATCGGGATAAAAGTAGTTACTGAATTTCCCTCTGGGATCAATAAATTATTTATCTATTCCTATTTATCTGAATTTGTGCATAATGGGTAATAAATGCACTGACTGAAACACAATGTGCCACATCACTTCATCCAAATCACATTCTCATGTCCCTCCTAGTTTTATTCATAAGCCTGAGGCTTAATCAACAATATGCAAAGAGGCGTTGAAAAAGATCAAATTAATTAACTCACTTTTAGCATTGCATTTGGATCTCAGCATGAAAAGGGTATGATTACAAATGGAATTTTGGATTTGCTGGTTTGCAAAGTAATGCCACTGAAAAAAGACCACAACCTTCTTATTCATCTAGCTATCGGGGCTTAACATTAATAAAGAATTTCATAACCTTCAATTTGGTAAGAGTAAAGGGGACTGAACGGGCTTTCATCAGCCTCTAACCATCATTAAAAACCAAGCCCCTCTGTGAGAGTAAACAAGAATTCAAGACTGGAGACTTATCATAAAAGTGCAAGTGGAACACCCTGCTGAGAAACACAATCAGAGCAGTCAAATCCCATCTCGGAATCAGACAAAAGCACCCATATGTAAAGCTGAACAGATGAGCATGCATATATACACACAGGAAGACTCGCTTTAATATAGTTTATTATATAATCACACCCTGTGGTAGAAGCAAAAATGACAAGACTGAAAGTAACAAATTAATAACAGCCCTTTTAATAAATGTCGTGCAGGGAAGCGGTGATGTTACTTGTCTCTTCTTCTCTCTGGCAGGCTCAGGGTGTTTACCTAACACCCTCAGGTGCAGTGACTGAGATGTCGCTAGGCAACCGCACCATCCCCGTTGTTGCTCTGCCTCTGGCACTCAAGTGGGAGCTTATGTGGACTTAACTCTGAAAGAGCAGCAGTGTTGAGGAGTGGAAGAGGGATTACCAGTAAAAATATTGGATTGGGCTACGGCACAAGGGGCGAGGCCTTACCTGCAACACCGCTGCCACCAGGCAGAAACGCTGAGAGGAAGGAAATGTCAGGAAATAGTATCTGTCTTCATTTTGTCACAGCAGCAAACCCTGCAATATTATTAACAAAACTGCTTGATACTAGGAGCAGCCCACAGGTTAGAAACACACCGTGTAACACGGGCCTGTCAACGTTAAATATGTAAACAGAGTCAACCAAATGGAATCATCTAATGTTATCATTAAAAAGAACCCAAAGATGTCACTTTGAGCCCATCTCAGCCACAGCGTGACAATCCTGTAATAAGATCAAATGAGATATTGCCACCTAGTGGCTCCCAGATGTATTTTCATAATGGAAAATGAAATTGTGGCTCATCAGCACTGATGACTGCAAATGCACACTTATTGTCCCTGTTTGGTTGGTGTGTGCACCAAAGCTGCTCCCAATCATTGTACCATCAGGCTTCTGTCCCTGTGGCAGGATGGCCTAATTATTTCCAGCTCATGGTTGTGGTGAATCTTAGCAGCTGATGAGACAGCTGTTGCCAGTTCACGGAGTTGGACTGATTTCAGAGATGGACTTAAACAAGATAGGCCAACAAAGAAAAGGACAGGCTGGTAGCAGACTGTTTGGGTTGAGAGCCGTGTGTTCTGCTCATGGGAATTGTAGGGAAAAGTAGGAGCTGGTGTCGACCCTTGGGACATAAACTGTGTAGATTTACAGATGTGACAGGATTAAGTGGAATTATCTGTGTACAGGTAGAGTAAGAAGGAATTAAGGGCATTCATCTCATTTATGTTCAAAGGTTCAAAGCCTCCATATCTTCAGTGTCACATGCAACGCATGGAAAAACCTTTCTCACAATGCAATGCTGCCCCCTAGTGATTCATAATTACAACCAGAAACAGACTGAATTAAAAAGACCTGGACGAGGCAAGAATCCACTGAGGCTGCTGATCCGTTTGTCTACTCATTATGCAATAGTTCCATTTGGTTTATTGCTTACTAGTAACATTCTAAGCTTCTATGAGGCTCTTGTTACATATTAATCATAGATGCATTTATGTTATGACAAAACGAGTTCTTGTTCTGACCGTCACACACTGATAAAAGTCCTCTTTAAAGTAATGAAACTGATAGAGAAAAGGACATTTCAGGAGAGTGAAGAGATACGGTTGGATTGCTAATGGCTTTATGGTTTGTAAATCTACACAAGACACACGAATGGACGCACACTCACCTTCAGTAGTTTGTCTTTTTTAGTATCTTTATTTTCAATATTGTAAATTAGTACTGAAGACATCCAAAATGCAAAAGAACACACATGAAATTATCAGTAAGAACTGTAAAAAAAAAAAAAAAACCTTTAGATTGTCCAAAACAGCCTCATTTAGCTTTGATGCCAGCTTTGTGCACTCACAGCATTCTCATGAATTAACTCTTGAAAAGACACACTTGTGAGATGAAAACCTTTGCAGATGCCTACAGCACCTCATGAATCCGATGGCAGTGTAAAGCTGTCATCAAAGCTAAATGTGGTTACATTGGATCTAAAATACATGTTCTGGGTTAACACCTTTTGTTCACTATATAATTCCACAGTTAAATGTCTTCTGTATTCATTTACACTGTTGAAAATCACAAAAATCAAAACCACTGAAGGAGGTGAATACAGACCTTTGACTGACCTTTGAGGTGACCTCAAGCGTCTCAGTAATAATTGTATGCTCCTGTCTTTCTTTTGGTCCTGTTGTCACACATTTTGTGTGAAACGATAGCTTCTTTTCTATAAATTCCAAAATAGAAATGAGTTACACTTGAAGCAGGAAGTTTAACATCAAGTCCAACAGTGTACAGCAGGGGTCACAAACTCATGCCATGGAGGTTTTCTATCCAACCAGTCACTAAAGCAGACGATGTCACTAATCAGCAATCGGAGGAGGAGCTAATCAGTAAAAGCTGCTTGTTGGAGACTGGTTCGAGAGAAAACCTGCGGGGCCTCGGCCCTCCATGGCATGAGTTTGAGACCCCTAGTGTCCAGGCAGTGTAGCAATATTCCTGCATTTCTTGTCCTAAAATAAAACCGAGTCCTTTTTGTCCAAAACTGAGACCAGGGCACAAATAATGCAAATGCAGATGGAGACCTTTTAAAAGTGACCAGTGTCAACTATTACACTTTTCTCTGCACAGGATTTTTAAGAGCATAAAAACAATACCAGCCCTCTAACATTTTTATGAATCTGACCTTTGTCTTTAGCCTGTTCGCTATCCTTCCACCAAATGTCATGAATATGTGTAGTTTTCGGGTAACCCTGCTCACAGACAGATGAACCGAAGAAGCGGCTGTAACAAACTGCCCACAGAAATTGACACCAAACCAAACCAGTTACTGTAAAATCAATATTTTAATAGAGAAAATGTTTTTACTTTTACTGTAAGGGTAAATTCTCAATTCTATACAAATCTGTATGTAAAACTTTAGGTGTAACATTTACAAATATACAAGAAGAAGCTCCAGTTTCTCAAGTCAAAAATACTAAAATTCATCGGGTCTGTCCAGTAGCACACCAAAATAGAAGCAGGTAGAGAAAGAATTGAAGGACATTTGCCAGTCACCACTCAAAGAGTAAAAAATGTGTCGGTGAACAGCTACAAAAATAGAATCAGTTTTAGATAAATGCATGTTTGGTATTGCCATAAAAGCCGTCTGACACCTGTTACAGTTCAACAATGAATACATGTCATATTACTAAATTTAAGTTTAGTAATTTATTAATAAACAAAAATGTAACTGATTTTTAAAAAGAACAATAAAAACACACTGCTGTTCACGCACTGAAATCTATACACCCCACAAAATTGAAAAAAGAGAAAGGATTGAAACTCTACGGGTAAATGAACATAATATTCTGAATTTACGCTACATAAAGCAACTGAGGTGTCACTTGAATGTAAATAAATAACTACACATTAAATTAAGCTTGTGTTTGTTTAGTAAATAAATATGGAGAAAAATCAAGTAATGAGAGATGACATAGTAAGAGCAAGCTACTGCTTCATGGTTTAGAGCAAGGTTAATTGCTTCAGGGTGGCTATATGGCTTATTCATAGTTAGGAAGGCAACTCAGTAGGTTACACAGTTTGGAGTTAAATTAAATCATTGGAACAAACTAAAACATTGTGATTTCTTCAATAAAATTACTTGGTGGTCTATTAAAATAAATGCATCGATTCTTATTGACTTAAAACCTAATGCACGTACACATGATCAGAAAATAAACTGTACTGCTTTACAGTGCATAATTATACAGTCAGTCACTTGTTCGAACAAAAACCCCTTCCTCATCAAAACATAATCTGGTTTTGCACATTCTAGGAAAAGAGATGCAAATGCAAGTTTTTTTTTCTGAAAGAAAATAAAGGGGAAATGTTTCATGACTGCTCAGATTGCCGTACTTGAGGAGGGAGGTGAGGAGTGACATGAGGAGCCGTTCGACATAGCTACTTATCAGGTAAAGTCACTGCTCTCCTCCTCTTTCTTGATAAGAGTCTCTCTCTCTGGATGGGAGCAGTTGCCCCCCCCATCTCCTCTTTGACATCAAGCCTATTTCAGAAAGCCCTTGTAAAGGAAATGGGATCGACTGGTAAATCTCTCGTTCTCCAAACAGAAGAGCAGGTCCCTGAGATTGACGCGAGTGATGCGCTGCCGTGTGGGTCTGGAGCTGGATGAGCCAGCTCCTCCAGATGCAGAGGGACCTGATCCTGATCCCTGCGGAGGAAGCACAGGGGAAGAAAGGGGGTAAGAGAAAGGTCATACGTGGCTGTGTTTGTCACAGTCTTCTTTCCACTATCAAAAAAATACAAAGCATGTGAAATAAAGCCCACTGATTGAGTGTAAATCCCATCTGTCTACGTGTGTGTCAGCTTACATGTGTCCTGATGTGACCTGCTGCTTGCCCAGTGCATTAAGGAATAGAATGTGGTCTGCTGTTCAGGGTAATATTTATCTTTACTGTCAGCGAAGCTCTTTCTGTTTGTGTCTACTGTGCACAACATATCAAAATGCTTTATACTTGCACTTAATATTAATTGGTTTATGGTCAGGGGTGTCTGACAGAAATGTTGTTAATTTGGCTCATATTTAATTTGATCCATCTTTTTGTGTATTTATTTACTTCCCTTTAGTTATGGGTGGTGATGGCCTGGCATAAGTTCCTCATCTGAAGGTTTGAACCATCCACATTGTAAATGAACCAAACTTTGATCCAAACCACCTGCAAGTTTGATTTGGATCAAAGTAAAAGTGTATACGAAATGAGGCCGATGTTAAACTGCACCAGAGGAGCAATACAGAAGACCTGCCAGAACACATGCGTACATGAAATTTGTTCTAGATTCCTATTTCGCTGGGAAAGAGCTCTGAGCTGTGACTTCTTAAATTACTGCAGGCTTTGTCAAAGCACAAAGGTAAAAGAAGACAAATCTAGCAGCTGAACATTTGATTTTATATGCCTTCTTGTCAGTGACAGTGTCACTTGAAGGATACAAGGCAATTTACGGTGGTAAGTGGATAGACTTGATTTCACAGTACAAGCTCTGCTCTCAATGACATTCCCTAGTGAAATGAATTGAACTGAATTGAATTGACTCCAAACAATAGTAGATGAATGACAAAGGAAATCCCAAACATGAAGCACAGCAGACGTTTAAGTGCACAGAAATAAGAACTGTATCTACAAAACCTAGAACAGCAGGCAGAACCAAACATGACTGCTACACCGCAATTAAAGGATGATGATAAATGAAGAGAACTGACTCATTCTAGTGAACCTGTTCAAATATGATTGTGATGATAAGAATCAGCTGACAGTGTGAGCATGTCTGCAGATCCTAACGAGAGACTTCATTAAAACATGCTCTACAGGTAAGTGAGGGCACAGATGACAGACAGCAGGCCTCTGTTCAATTAGGCGAAGCTGCCACTGACAGTCATGAAGAGTGATCGTTGTCTGGGCCGCACACTTACCAGGGAAGAAAGAATACAGTTACTGCTAACTATTTCTAAAAAAATTAACCCAATCACAATACTGTGATTTGCAATTGTATAATCAGCTGCCATTTAAAAGGTCCATATTACAAACTAATTGGATAAAAGGGAAACAAATTGAAGACAGTCTCTGAGCAGAGAGAGGAAATGTGTACAACATGCCAAAAATTCTTTATACTTTTTTGCTTTTTTACTTTTTTATACACTAGGGTTGGTTTGTGTATGTAACTTTATAAGCAAGCAATTACACCCAAATTGAGAGCTGAATCACAAATTAGATTACTGCCCACAATAATTGTGGTGTGACTCTTGAAAATGTGTTATTCTAAAATAATCTTAAACATTTAATATGTGTACATTGTTTGTCTATGTCAAAAACTAGGTGAAAGAAAAGTAATACTAAACTAAATTACCTTTATAGAGAGAAAAAGACTTATGTGTTATGTTTTAGTCTTTCAGCCCATTTTCACATTATGTTTGAATGACTGCAATTCTTGCAATTTTATGAAATAACTTCTAATATATACTAGGAAATAAATATATGCCACTGCCAATGGTGATATGACATCTTATATACTAATGGTCAATACTGGCTGATATTGACAAATACGCCATGTGATACAACCACGGCAGTGGGATAGCTTTAAGACCACCAAAAGACGAGACCAAGACTCTGAGAGATCAGGACACAAAACCTTGAGTCGTCTCTATCTCAGGCTGGTAGAAGACTGAGTAAAAATATGATTGAGACCAAGATTCATATTGTTGAACACATTTATTAATCATAACTGTCATTTATATTATATTTCTGTTGTTGTATGTCAGAAACATGCTTTACAAGCTGAGTAAGGCATATTTACTGAGTAAGGCCCACATGGTTTTATTGGAAAGCCATAGTGCTTAAGTTGATACCAAATTATAAGTTTTTGTCTTGAAAAAAAGAATTTCATTTTAGTATTCACATTTTCCAACACAGCATAAAGTTAGCATAAAGTTACCTCTGCTGCAGTAGAAGATGATGCACAGTCCAGAATCTTCCTCTTCTTCCTGGGGCCAATGGCTGCAAGAGCTGTTAAGTTGGCCTCCCTTTGTCTCATCTGAGCCAGCTCCTGCTGCTGCATCTGGATAACACACACCAGCTGACATCAGGTATACCATACATAAAACACAAAGAGCGTCTCGCTGCCTGTTTTTTACTGTTCCTACCTCTTTTGCCTTCTGTTTCAGACGCAGTTGCTCAGGGTCCTCTTGCCGAGCTCGAGACTACAAGGCCAAACCCAGACACATTAATAACAAATGTTGGCAAAGACAAGACCAAGCTGAAATGTGCATACATTTGAAATAATTAATGAGTTATTCAGCATTTCTGAGATTCTAAAGCAGAAATTGTACATCAGCAGCAACTTATTCTGTCTACAGAATAATCAATCAATCAATCAATCAAACTTTATTTAAATAAGAAAATTATAGGGACTGATTTTGGAAACTTGTAGGGGGGAAGGCTGATTAGTCCGGGGAAACATTCATAAAAAGTTTATACACTTTATGAAAGAACATTTATGCTCAAATTTAGCTTTTTACCAAAATACTCATCACCCAGAGGTCAAGTCAAAATTAACTACAGGTAAATGTTTGCATGCTCTTCAAGAATGTTTATGAAGAACAACAAAGCCGCAGGAAACTATTTCACTGATCACATACCAAACAAATTAGAGTTTATTATACAGCTGCTACTATTTAAAACAAGCCTTAAACATAGACAAGGTTAATGAAAAACGTGTGCCCTTGTATAGTCATAAAAAAGTAAAACTAGGTGCTTACCCACTGAAAGTCTGAAGTTTTTGTGAAGTATTTAAAAATGAATACAAATGCATTTTTGATATAACTCTAGATTCTATCATCTGCTTGTCATGCTTTACCTTAGCTGCCTTCAGGAGGATCTCTCTCTCCTGTTCCTCCTTCCGTTGTTTCTCTAACTGGTCCAGCTGCTCAAAGAACTTAAGCTGAGCACGAACATCACTGCTCTGCTCGTAGCTGTTATCCTCCTGCCAACAGATGGCAGTATTTCAGCGTTATCCCATGAAAAAGTGTGTGTACTAATACCATTCCCTATTTTCAGTAGAATGCATAGTGTTGGATGATTGATGTTATTTGTCTGAGAATTATAAACCTCTGACTTTTAATAATATGCTAAACAAACCTTGCAATTTAAGGTTTTTTGCTGGGCAACTTGAGAGACTTTTTGCAACAGGTTCTGAAGTCGCTGCTGAGTTGCATGAGAGACAAACGTTACCACCTCTGCACCCAGGTCTGTCACCCCAAACCTCCGACCTGGAACAGAAGACACCGTAAGAACTGAAGAAGGGAAGGCTACACAGATGGATGAAATAAAGTGTCAGTGTCTCACCAATGTCTAGCATTTTCTTCTGCAGTAAGGCGCACGAGAGAAAAGCCTCATCCTCACAGGAATGTGTCACTGCCCCCACTAGTCCAGAATTAGTTGCTAAGATATTAGCACTTTCTTCTGACAGGTTCACTCCAGCCATAGAGGCCACATCGTTGATGTCATCATCATCTCTGTAATCACAAAGTCACCTCTGTAACACGCAGAAACTGTGTGAATATTATTAACAGTAGCAAATAGGGCTAGGACGATATGCTTTCTTTTTTTTTCAATTCGATTTTATCCTGACATCTGGGCACAGATTCAATTTGATATTGTGATTCTATGAGTACAAGTATCGCGACTTGATTATTGCGGTTATTGCAATTTTTGTTATCAAGAATAAGTTGAATTGCACACTTCTCACCTCAGTAAGCACTGAATAAACCTAATGAACAATGTACAAAATACTCAGAAATTAAACAAAATATCCAAAAAATGAATAAAAATGAACAAAAAATTAAAAAAATTAGCACCAATCAACACAAACTATCAAAAATAATCAAAAAGGGAACAAAATATAAAAGAATATAAAAATATAAATAACAAAAATCAACCAAAATGAGTGAAAACAATCAAAAATGATACACAAAATAAATAAAACATCTGGGTAATGAACAACATAATAAAAAACTGAACAAAATTATCCAGACAATGAACATAAATTAACAAAATACTAAATAAAAAACAAAAATGGAACAGTTTTTGCGGCAAAGCGTAGGGTGCTGCAGCACTCATTCAGAATCCACTCACCCTTCACACTCGTCTGACTCGTCTTGCTAACGCTACAGCTACGGAGCTGCTCAGAGGCAGGTTCAGAATATGCGCGTGGCATCGGGGTGGAGAGAACCAGCTAACTGTGCAGCAGCTACTGTGTTGTCAGCGATGTCGGTGGCCAAGGAAGCATTTTTCTCTGAGGTCCTATGCTCGGTCGCATCTGTCCGGAGTAGCCCTGTGGTGCTTGCCCCTGTGTGGGACTCATGCATGACTCTTATCTGGAGAATATGGGATGCGATGTAATGGGCGGCGGTAGTGGCGCAGGGCATCCATGCGTCGCAGGTGGGACCAACTCGTTCAGCTCTACTCTGCTTTTCTTTGACATCTGACATAACCACAGACGTATACATTTGTCCTGCATTTTCCAGTTACAGCTACTCACTACTTATCCAGAAACAGATATGATGTAATGCTGTTTCCGTCAGGGCCGTAATAAATACATAAATACATAAATGAATACAAATATCGATTCTCTGGACAAATATTGATATTTAAAATCGTCACATAAAAAAATTGTGATATTTATGTGAATTGATTTTTCTCCCATCCCTAGTAGCACATATCAAAAATTGGGGAAAATCCTTGAGAAACTGTGTGAGATCTTTGTCATACTGTACTTGTTTCTATAGTTACAAAGTAGGACTGGGTGCTTTAACAATGTTAGATCATAATCAATCTCAATTTCAGAGCTTTTAGAGTAATTATACAAATTAAGTTATTAAATACATAACAATGGTGTGAACATCTTCCTACTCAGCATTTACCAGGACGACAACAGAGAGGGCTAGTGCATTAATGCTGCCAGGCTGGTGAGTTTGAGTCAGATTCAACCAATTCTTTAGTGTCTGTTCAAAACTGCAACTGCAACTGCAGTGTTTGTGTAAAGTGCTGTTTTGCTGATGTTGAGGTAACAAAAAATTACTAAGGAAGTAACTCTGTGGGTTGCCTGCTGGCTTTTGAACTATATGTAGTAAATCTGATTTACACAGAAGCATAGAAGCAATAGGTATGTAAAATGTATAGAATCATTATTTGGTTCATGATAAAAACTGTTTAAGAAAAGGCTGCCACTAATAATTAATGGGAAACTGCAGTTTTCAGGATTAGCGTTTCCTTCATTGACAAGCAGATTTCTTGAGAGTTTCTTCTAGCTATTGCCAAAACATTACAATAATATTGTCCTTGTAACTAATATGGCCTACATTTTATGAGTAGTGAAAATTGTAATTCAGATTGTAGATTGTGATTCTACCTCTAATAATCAGCATATTATGATCTTAAGGTGAGATCACCCAGCCTTACAATGCTATCCCAGAAAATGACATCTTTTATTTTTAAATATTAAAAAACTGTATGGCAAGAAATGTAAAGCTTAAAGAGTGTTGTAAATTTCACACTTACTTGAATGTGCCACCAGCCTCTTTCAGCTTGTTCTTCTGAAGCAGAGTCAAGCCTGCAGCAGAGTCTCGTTTAGAAACAGGTGATACTGACAGAGATACAGACCGATGGACTACATCTAAACACCACTAAAATCAGTGTGTCAACTTGATCATGCAACCTTTATCCAGTCACAGGCTCACCTGGTTGCAGCTCTTTAAGCTGGACCTGTTGCTGTCCCAACATTATTCGACCAGGGGCCTGATTCCTGAGCGTTACCATGGAGGCAGTGGGTAAGGTGACCTGAGGTCTCAACACTGCTCTCTGCTGCTGAGATTGAAGGACCTGAAAGTGTAAACATTTATGCAGATGATGTCATTACAGACACCTGAGTTGTTGTGCATTATCAGCAAATGAAAATAGTAGAGCCGCATAATTCAAAATTATATATTTTATGATTTAATTAAGTTATACAGTATGTACCAGAGAAGGGGTCTGTCCTTGTTTGCTGACACCTGGCTGGAGCTGGGGCCTGGTGATTGGAGCAGTGAGACGAGGTGCTGGGCTGCCCAGGATCACTGTCGCCGTGGTCGGTGAGGCCGACGAGACCGGACCTGAGGCTGGCTGGGGGAGCTGACTCTGCTGGATGAAGGCCGCTGAGTCTGGAGTGAGCTGCCTCAACGCTGGGAGGCTTCTCTACACAATGCAAGGACAGATATAGCATTAGAGACCACAACATCTTCCATTTCCTATGATCAAAAAAATGCACTAGACTTCTCAAAAATGGTGACGGTACAAGATATGTCATCTTACCTTGAGGAAAGGCACTAGGTAAGGTTGGGGAGAGGAGTTGAGCTCTTTGTACAATCTGCTGGTGAATTCCTCCGCTTCCAGTTTGCTCTCCTACAGAAGCATTGTGAAGCAAATACAAGAACTTTCATAGTTGCAGGTACAAAATGTATTTTTCTTTTGTAATGAGCGACTTCATTTTGCAAACATTTTCTTGTCAAATGTAAAATAAAATCCTTAACAGTTCACTCACCAGTAGATCCTTTACTAGCTCTCTAACACTTGCTGCAGTCTCTGTTGATTGTTTCCCTGTAGATGCCAGTTTTATCAACGTAGACAGGAAGTTCTTACATTTCTTCACATTTTCCATTGTCTCCTGTCAGGAGCAGAGAACGTGAACAAAAAGACCACAAGCCACTTTACGTAACACTTTAGAAACATGAATTTCCATGCTGTAATTCAGTGTTTCGGTATGCTTAGCACTTTATAAACTCTGTAGTCACCAATCACTAGTTCATAATTTAGACTTACTTTGCTAATTGTTACCGAGGTAACAGTGGGTCCAGCTGTTTGACTGACTGTCCTGGGGGTCATTCCTGGCACTGCAGCCCCAACAGAGGTCTAGGAAAGTAGGGTTCATCATTATAGGGCATTATTTAGACATGTAACCATCAACTAATTCACACATGCTCAAGTAGATTAAACAAACTTGATGTTTATAAGAGGAAACAGGTGCACATCTGACCCGAATTTCAGCTGGGTGCTAAAACAGTTATGATGCAAATGTTCCCCAAGACATGTGGAAAAAGACAACACTTATCTCTTGAGGATACACAATTTGATGATTATTTTCAATATGAAACACACAAGAGACTTAAACGGGTTTTAAAGTACGAGGTCAACACTTGGCACATTTTTTTATGTCAAACCTACAGATAAGATGTTCAGCTACACATCTCAGCATCCTCATTCTGAGCCACACACCCTCACAAACAACTCAAAACTAAAGTGTTATAGAAGTAATACCTGTGTAATTATTACATTTGTTCAACAAATTTGAACATTAGACATTACTACACCAAAGGCAGAAATTGTAAAATGAAAATCCCAACTGCAAATTGTGGTGAATAATGAAGTGTAACAGTTTACATCAAATAAATCTATTAAAGGAATGACATCCTCATTAGCGGCGTCTACCACAGTCAACTTGAAACCCATCCATCCATCCCTTTTCTACCCCTTAATCCTTGTGA
>JAQQAE010006924.1:0-16269 GCA_029823295.1 Pseudamia nigra
GGGACTCCCTGCTCAAGCTGCTGCCCCCGCGACCCGACCCCACGGATAAGCGGTAGAAGATGGATGGATGGATGGAATTGATTTAAACATATTAAATCACATTAAACAGCCAGTTAAAGAAAAAGAAAAATCAGCCTTTATACATAAGTAAAGCAATAATTAAATAAATATTTGATATGTATTGTGACATTATCAACATGGACTGAGATTTAAGTGTTTATCCTGAGTAGATTTTTCTGTTTGATGTGCTGATCCTTCATATTGAAGTATAAATGTGCAGACAGTGCTTGTGCAGCCGCCGCCGCCCTGCATCTGGAGGCGTGTCCCGATGTTTCTGCAGCCTGTGATAAGACCAACGTCCTGATCAGAACAACCAAACGCCACATGGACGCACACACGAAGGAGCTTTTCATGCATTGTGCCTCAAGAAAAAAAAAAAAAATCACACGTGCCATGTGTTTCTTCTTGTGATCTCAACACACACGGGCTCTGCTTCATCTCAGTGCAGCTGGTGGAGACGCATCATGTCATAATTTGCAGCGTCTGGATCACAACAGAACCCTCAACCCGCAGTAAATGACATTCACTGCTGGAAGGAACTTCAAAAAAGCTCTTATTTGTTCACTTTTTCATTTGTTTCAGTTTCATTTTTTGTTTCTACAAAGTTCATTTTTTAATAATATTTTATGTATTTTTTTTAATATTTTGGTCATTTGTCTTCAGTTTTTTGCCCAGTCAGTGTAGCTGCATGGTGCTACAGTACCTGTCTCAAAAGTCTATTCAGGTAAATTGATTCAGACATTTTCAAGCTGATGAAACAGGAGTTATGAGGATGTGGACACAGGATCGTGAAACAAATATCCACCTTTTGCAATGGATAATAATCAAGTAAACTAACAAAAATAGATGAAAAAAACAATTAAAAAAAAAGGTTCCACAGCCCCGAGACTATTGCTGTGCAAACAACGGAGTCGTTAACAAGAGGAAAATCTGATCTGAGTCCATTGAACTAGTCCAAGCTCTAAGTGAGTCGGTGGTTCTGTCGCTCGCCTGATCATCTTCTTCTTCTCCTTTCGGCTGCTCCCCTCAGGGGTCGCCACAGTGAAATACCAATGATTTGCATGTTTGATCTGGCATAGGTTTTTTATCCTTCCTGCCCTTCCTGACGCAACTGTCACAAGAAGGGACAATAAATGCTTAGCGTTAATGCAAAAAATTCATGATAAGTTGCCTGATACTCAGACAAAACTTAACCAGGTGTTAAAACAACAGGAGGGGTTGCAGCGGGGGGGCTGCACCAGGTACCAGTGAGCCATGAAACATAATCCAGGAAGTCCAGTCGGAGAAGGACTTTCAGCTCCATGAACACAGCGGGGTTTATTTCTTGCTGAAAATAAATTGATGCAGTGCAATTTAATGCAGTCTCGTGGATATTATTCTCAGCAGCAAAGACAATGCTGATAGAATGACGCTTATTATTTTAATTAAGTAATTTTACTGGCATATTGTAATTGACTGCTGTTGTCTTATCCTTACCGGCTGTTCTGCAGCTCTCTGAATTAAATCCATCGAGTCTGGAGGCATGTGACATTTGCAAGTAATTGTTCTGCAGTAAAACTGCACTTATTAATACCTGGAGGGAATTTATTTCATGTCTGAATCACATGTGGATTCTTTAACTGCATCAAGGCATGAGTGAAAAATGGCAGAAATCTGGCATTTTGTCACTTGAGACTAAAATCAGTGTTAACGGTACAAATGCCACAGAATCTGATGCCATGGAGAGCTGACCTTGCACTGTGACCTTATGTCAGTCTAGATCAGCACTAGTCACTGTTGTGTACTTGAGTTCAAAGCTGCTCATGATGTCTTCATGTGTTTCAGTGAATTGTTCGAGTTTTTCTGATACTGGAGCTAAATCTATCCTTTTAAAGCAGTGACGCTGGCTAAATGGTGCCTAAATTGATCAGGGAAATGTTTGAAAAAGCATGATAATTGCTCAGGATACTTGGACAAAAATGAACAAATTCACATAATACGTCAAACTTAACCCAAGTACACTAAACTAAATATTGCTATCCATCATCCATCCATCCACAGGGTCACGGGGGCAGCAGCTTGAGCAGGGAAGCCCAGATCTCTCCCCAACTACTTCATCCAGCTCCTCTAGGGGATGAAGTAGCAAGTAAGACCCAGGACATGCTGGAGGGACTATTTCTCTCGGCTGGCTTGGGAACGCCAAGCCAGCCGATGCGTCCTCCCAATGAGGCGTGCCCAGAACACCTCCTCAGGGAGGCGTCCAGGAGGCATCCGGACCAGATGTCCAAGCCACCTCATCTGGCTCCTCTCGACATGGAGGAGCAGTGGCTCGACTCTAGAGCTCCTCCCAGACGACAGAGCTCCTCACCCTATCTCTAAGGGAGAGCCCACCACCCTGCGGAGGAAGCTCATTTCAGCCACTTGTATTCTGGATCTTGCTTTTTGGTCATGACCCAAAGCTCATGACCACAGGTGAGGGTAGGAACGTAGATCGACCACTAAATCGAGAGCTTCACCTTTCGGCTCAGCTCCATCTTTATGATGATGGACCAAAGCAAAGTTAACATCACTGCAGATGTTACACCAATCCGCCTGTCAATCATCCGTTCCATCCTTCCCTCTCTTGTGAACAAGACCCCAAGACACTTGAACTCTTCCACTTGAGGCAGGACCCCATCCGCAACGTTATGTGTTGTACCTCCTAGCTAAGCTAACTATGCTAACTACTTGCTGCTGTTACTGTCTGGCAGTAATGATGTTTACTCTCGTCACAGCCCATGTGACGATACTTCTGTTGCCTCTAATGTTTCTGTTTCTAAACTCTGGAGGGCAGTGATGGACAGCCCACTGAACACAGGAGGCAGAGAAGGTTTGGCTTTGGCTCTGACTTGGCGAGTGGTTTGGAAATAATCTGTTTTAACTGGGACTGTATGCGCTGTTACTAATGCCATAATGGAACTGGAAAAGTTTCAATCCTTACAAATTCAGCACGAGTCTGAGAGTGTGACGATGAGTGTGTCTGAATCGTCAGGTGTGAATGTTCATGGACATCAGGGGAACAGAAAATCAAACACCTACACAGAAATATAGGAGCCTGAAAAGGTTAGAGTGAGCTCTTACACCGGTTTCACCGAGTAAGAAAGCCCCGGCAAAAAAATCAATATCTGTTTAAGAGTATTCTATATTTAGAATTTTTTTTCTCCCACAGGGGGCTAATGCCTTAAAGCGTCTTGACCCTGACACAGTTCACATCAGAGACTGATTCTGCAGCTTGTGCTACTGTGGTGTTTCAGACTCAGACAAATAAATGAGCTGAACAAGGCAGTGGTTAGATGAAGTAAAGAGGGCACTCACACTGTGAAGCAGCCATGACACTGAAAGTCCAGTTTGTTTGACCAGTGTGAGTGTCAGTGCTAAACTCTGCCACGGTTGGGTTAGGGGGTGGGCTTTTGCACACTTCAGTTGCTCATACATGAACACAAGGTTTACAGGTTGATCTTGCATCTTTTTCTTGGTTTACTCCATGTGTGAAGCATCTGCAAAGATTTTACAATAGTAAGTGGGAAGTTGAGCTGTTGATTTTTTTGAACATTTCTCAATTTCTTTGTCCGTTTTCCAAGTAAAATATAATGCTTTAATTCATGGATGAGCCTGAGGAATAATCTTGTCTCCTCATGTGTCCACGTTGCCACGAACAGCTGATCCGTCATGTCATTCAACTGTTCACTACATCAGAACGTATACAAAAACACTTCTTCCATCTCCCATTAACATTTACAGTACAATGAGACTGTAGGTGCAGTTTTCCACTCAGTACCACAGTAATTCACTGAATGTCGTCTAATTCCAGTGGTAGATGGTTTGTACCGATATCTGCAACGTCCAGGCAGTGCTCCTGGGATGTGTAGTTCCTGTGTGCAGTGATGGCCGTCACGTTCATACAGTAGATCTTCCAGATGGACGTGTGGCTGCTGTCGAAGTGGCAGCTGTTTGGGCCGGCCGTTACGTAGTCTGGACAGTCATGTTCAGGTCCTTTACTGTGAAAAACACAAGATGTAAATTTAAGTTACTTCACTGATATCATTGAGACAGTTTGAAGAGCTAGTTGTTGATTTTAGTGATTTGTCATGTTCTTGTTTTTGAATTGTTCTTGTTCGTTTATTGTTTTATTGTCAGTTTCTTGCACCTCATTTCTCTAATCTAGTTCTTCTGATTTGTTTTATGGTTTTGCTCTGCTTGTGTTTGTATTGTTTTATCAACCTCACCTAGGGGTAAATAAATAAATGATGAAGTAAAGACTTAAACATGCCTCAACCTTTTACTGTTCATGATTTATGTTTTATACTTTCTTTAAAATGTCTGCAAACAAAACAATACCACTCTTACGTCTATTTTTTGGAAAGGAAAAAGCTGAAATAATTTATTTGAATGATCTGTTAAAACCCACAGTTCAGTGCATAAAATTCTTTGACCATTAAAACCTACCATTAACATGTGAATCACATACATATCATTATTAATTCAATAGTTATTCATGAGAAATAATACTTCCATAATCACTATATGCGGAATATTGTCCATGTGTAGATCAAACTTTGTGCTTGGATAGAATCTATTATGGTGCTATCCTGTGTTTTCTGGTTAAATTTTCTGGGCGTTATTTGTGTTGTTACAAGAACAGATGTTGAATTTGGTTCGATCTCATTATGATGAAGAATCCTTTAAAAATCTTCTGACTCCAGATGATGATCCAGATCACTAAAACAATCTAATTCATTGATCCTTGTACCATTTCTGACCTAACCTGTACATTGCATCCAAATCCATTCATAATTTTTCAAGCTATGTTGTGAACAAACAAACAGATAAACGACAACAACATAAACTCATTGTTGGCGGTAAAGAGCAAAAATGCACTCAGACTCCGCAACATCACAGAACTTTGTTGCTTTAATGAAATGTCCATCATAACAGGCTGTGGCACATGTGAAGCATGTTTGATTAATGTCTGACTTGTAAAATAATAATGCATGGCTGAGAGTACGTGGGATTTCACAGAAACATCAGTTCTGTTTGGTGTCAGCCTCTACAAACTCCACAGTGATAACTTCATAAAAGATCTGATGAGACACCAGGTTAATGATATGAACTGTTCATAATGAAACGTCTAATCTCCCTCTCTGTGTTTTATATTGAAGTTTAAGTATTTTGATGCAGCAGTCATCCTGATGCCTCTCGTAACCGACTGAAGATTTTGTGTTTGATGTCTTTAAACCATCCACGAAGAGTTTAATGTATGCATTTAAACTAGGGCTGTCAAAATTAACAAGTTAATCCAGATTAATTGTGATTAATCAAAATTAATTCACAGTGACCCTGTGATTAATCAGATTAAAAATGTTTATCATTTGACATCCCTAATTTAAACTATTTTTTTCTGCAGGCATCATTAGCACCAGCTGATATACAATGTTGTGAAAAAGTGTTTTCCCTGAATATGTAAATACTATTGCTGTTTTTAATCCTAACAGTACATGTTTGTGTTGAATTCCACTCTCTGCTGATGTTTTTAAGGAGGTGAAACACATTCATGCATCTGCTTGAACAATGTGAGACTTATCAGCATGTCTGTCTGTAATTCAATTCAGCCTGGGCATAATTGTAGTTACTTAGAATGCCACTGCTTGCTTCCAGATGTCCACTTGGTTTTACATATTTATGACATTTTGTTTTCAATGAACGCATGCTGCAGAATGACAAAAAAACAGCTACAATCCCACACCAAATCCACAATGTGGAGCCTTCATTGGCTCCGTTTGCATGTGGAGCTGTGTTCAGGATTCTAGAAGTATCGATGTTTTGAAAGCTCATGCTGAAGTGAAGCATGAGAACTCGAGCAGAAGTAACAGGCTGATTCTAAACAGCAGAATGCTCAAAGCTCCATGAAGGAGTGGTTTTCCCAGAGGGACCTCACCACCAGCCAACACCTCCAGGTCGAACCGGAACACACTCATCGAGAGCCAGCTCTGATCTCCAGCATGTTTCCACACGCTGCCCTCCTGCATGGCTCACAGATTGGTTTAACAGGTTATTGGTTATTTTCAAATCATCATATCAGTGAGCTCTAAGATGCTTCTATGACTTTTTACAACCCCATGTGTCAGCAACAGATAAAAATAGGGCATTTTTTAAACTGTTTTGCCCGTTGTTCAAACATGTTGATTATTTTGTTCAGTTTTTGGGTTTTCTTGATTATTTGGTTCATTTTGTTGATTGTTTCGCTCAATTGTATTGATTAATGTCTTATTTTTTGTTCATTTTGTTGACTATTTTATTGATTATTTCGATTATTTTTTGCTGACTTTATTCATTTATACTTATTCTCTTGACTATTCTTGTTCATTTTGTGGACTTGTGCTTCGTTTAGTTCTTGGTGACATTTTCATGGATTTGGGGTAATAATGATGCAAGTGACCTCTTCATCCATCAGATTGTGTGTAGGTGTGTTTATGTATGTGTTGATGTTTTAATTCTCTTTGAGGGAGTGAGGACATACAGTATTCTATCCGTCAAAAGTTTGGGGACACATTTTCCTTCAGTGTTTTTTCTTTATTTCTTCAATATTTTCCATTAATCCTGAAGACATCCAAGCTGTGAAAAAGCACCTGTGGAATTATGGGGTAAACAAACAAGCGTGAAACAACCATGAACACGTTTTATCATTTAGACACAACTTTGTTCGCGCGTGGCATTCTCTCATCAGATTCACTGGGTAGTCAGCTGGAACAGAATTCAATTCGTAGGTGAATTCATTTGTTCATTTCTGGACTTCTTAATGTGCTTCCATCCGAGGTAGTGTAAACTGTTTCTGAGGCTGGTTGTTCTACTAAACGTCTCGTCTGCAGCAGAGGATGGTCCTCATCACACACAGTTTCATATACTGTTTGATGGTTTTGTCCACTAAACTTGGAGAAACATCCATCCATCAATCATCTTCTGCTTATCCTGGTCAGGGTTTTGGGGGCAGCAGCCTGAGCAGAGAAGCCCAGGCTTCCTTCTCCCTAGCCACCTCCTTCAGCTCGGCGTTCCCCGGCCAGGTGAGAGATACAGTCCCTCCAGCGTGTCCTGGGTCTGCCCCAAGGCCTCCTCCCAGTTGGAGCTAGGTTTGGCAACCAGGGGTTAGACCACCCAGAGCCCTGCCTTCAGCTGCCGCCCAAACCACCCAGCACTGAACCCTTATGACCCTTCCTGCAGGTGGTGGACCCACAGGAAGGGATAGTCAAAAGGGTCTTCTGAATCGCTCTTAGTCTGACCTGTCACCTAGGACCAGTTTGCCTTGGGAGACCCTACCTGGGGTGAATTTCCCCCTGACAACATTGCTTTTAGGATCATTCAGGCACAAAAAACCCTCCAACATGACAAGGAGGCGATTCAAGGAGGGGTTCGAGAAACATTCAAAGTTATTAAGATTTTTCTGGTTGACTGACCTTAATTTCTTAAAGTCATCATGAACTGTCTTTTCTCTTTACTTAACTGTTTCTTGCCATAATATGGATTTGTTCAGTAGTTGTAGTTGCATTAATAGGGCCACTGACTCTGTATCCACCCTTCCTCTGCACAAAACAACTGATGGTTTAAAGCGCATTAAAAAGGTAATAAATGGCACAAATTAACTCTTGACAAGACGCACCTGTGAACTGAAAACATACCTGGTGAATCTGATGAGAGAATGCATTAGTGTATAAACTTGTCATCGAAGCTAAATGCGACAACTTTGGATGATCTAAAATAGAAAACATGTTCTGGGTTGCTGAACACTTTCTTATTTACTCTATAATTTCATACGTGTTCTTTCAGACTTTGGATGTCTTCAGCATTAATGGACAATGTGAAAAAGAAAAAGGAAGGAGAAGGTGTGTCCACCCTGTCGTCTGGTTCCTCTCTGTCCATCAGGATGTGTTTGTGTGTGCGTGTCATGTTTTCATACTCTTTGGAGTAGGTGAGGACGTAGGTGACCTCCTCTCCGTCTGTCAGGTTGCCCAGCGGATGCCACCAGCAGCTGAAGTCCTCCATGTTGGGCGAGCGACAGAAGTAGATGTGAGGCCTCGTCGTCACTGTAACCTCGTCTGTGAACACAACAAGGTGGAGTGGGTCATTATCTGGGTGTACGAACACATCAATATTCCACGTATTGTCAAGTTTTTCCAAGTATCACGGATATATGGTTGCGTATGTAAATGTTGATTTCAGTATTCCGATTTTTAGATCCGGATCCAAAGAACCTGCTTTTGGGTGAGTTGAGGACAGGACCTTTTGGAGAGTCCAGCAGCTTCCTGGGGATGGACTGGTGTGCGTTGCGTCTGTCATGTTAAGCTAAGTTAAGTCTACCTGTTGAGATGTGCAAGCACCTCGTCACAGTGTGAACAGCTGAAATATAAAATAAGGCAAACAGAGCTGGGTTTCCATCTAACTACACCGTGCTTCTTATGTCACCAACCTCAAGCGAGATACACACTGCAAAATATGCTGCCTGATTTTACCCATGATTCACAGCTGTTCAGTCTGCACCAGTCAGCACTAGTTGGGGACAATTGCCATGGCTAGTTGACACAGAAATCAGTCAGTGTGTGAGGGGAACAGACCCGACCACACCTCAGTCACTCAAACATGTTTGAGTTTTCTGAGTGTGTAGTGATTTCCAACCCTACTGCAAACATATGTTGCCAACAGCCAATGAAAAACAGTAGGCGGGACACAGGAAGTAGCACCAGAAGACAAAAACGACAGAAAGCAGCAGGAATATCAGCATAACGTACCATACCCATCTTTTCCCAGAGCGTACAGCGGTGCAAAAACATCACCAATGAGCTGCTTATTGTGCATGTTTGTTTACACTTTCACCTGTCACTCTCACAAACAGGAGTTTGCACAAGAGTTTGGTGCATTCAGTTGGTTTGTCAAATCACTTAGACTGTGATCTCCAGTCTTTATGTTGTCATAAAAAAATTTGTCTGAAACCAGTCAGTTCGTGTGAACTCCAAGTCTTTTCGAAATCGGTAAAAGCTGTGAAAGTTGAGTAGTGTGTCCACAGCTTTACAGAAACGCATTTCTATAAGACTACACACTCGCTGTATGCACCGATGTTAGTAACTTGTATAGTCAGGCACGTGAAGAGCAGCAGGAAGATGTTACTTTGAAAGTTAGAAGAAGCCAAAAAGGGTTTTACAGCCAAGAACAAACGGTGTCCTTGCCAGAGGTGGGTAGTACTCAAGTACATTTACTCCTTTAGGTACTTGAGTAGGTTTTCAGAAAGATGTAACGTAAAGCTTGGAGTATAAGCCAATACTTTTTTCTTGTAGTTTGGACCCCATGGCTTAAAAGCTGCTATGGCCAATCTATGACTTTTTCCTGGATAACGGCATGAAGTTCGTTTATCAGCATGCAGTGCTTCCCTACACAACATACTGTGGGGCCCACAGTGTGGGCTGCGCATGCGTGGCACCCACTTGGAGGGTACCACTGTAGGATACATGGGGGGGCCTTGGCATCAATGAATCCATGGTAACGTGGCTGTTACAGGGCCCCCCCCCCTCTCTCTGTGTGTGTGTGGTGGTGCCTTCCAGATGGGTGTTGTGCACATGTGCAGCCCACGGCATACAAGGAAGTGCTGTATGCTACGGTGTCTGGTTAAAACTACTACAGCTGCATGCAATTGTGTCTTTATTGGAACAAACAATGGCTGTGTGAAGAACAGACTTGATGCAAAAAGACGACAAAATCTTTCAGAGGTATGAAAAGCAGATGGCCCGAACTTGTGCTTGAAGACTGGGTGTACCGACAGAGAGCAGACGACTGAGCTGTTTCCACCATGCAGATCCGACTGAAAGCAAAAACAATCACAGTTTTGGTTCAACTCCTGCATCACACGTCAACAGCGACTTAAATAACACTATGGCTTTAAGAAGAGGCCTGTGGCGGGAGAGGATTAGTCTGCATTTGTTACAGCAGGACGGTGTAGACTGGACTGAACCCAGATAAAATACAGCGAGTGGTCGCAGTAATGAAGGGATGTGTCGTGGTTAATGTGTTGTTTCTGAGCTGGTCATGACAATGGACATGAAACAAAAGCAGGAAAGGTTCAATTTGTCATTTTTCTCCGTCAAAACTGTCTCCGTACGGTGTTTCCGTACTTACAGTACGACCCTCTTATCAAACCACGGTTAAACATAGACTCTGAGAACATTTCACCACATTTGGTCCAAACTGAGTTAAGACCTGAACTCGAGCTTGTGACATCCCATGTATTTTGTGGCAAACTATCTTGATTCAAATCATGTCCCAAAAAAACGAAGGGCAAAATTGGCAGCAGCTCTACAATAATGCAAAAACCAACATGAAGAGCGATCAGTCAGTGATTTACTGCAGATCGGCTCTGTTCCCCCAGATGATGAACAAAAGAAGAAAGATATGACACAAAATTAACAAAACAATCACAAAAATGGACAAAATCAGAAGTAAAATGAACATAAGTAAACAAAATCACCTAAATTAAAAGTGACATGAACAAAATGATCAAGAAAATAAAAAAAAAAAAACAAACAGGAAATTTAAGAAAAATGAGAAATAACCAAAAAGGCACAAAATAAGACAGGGGACAAACAAAATAATTAATCATTCAGAAAATTAACAAAATAAGAAGCAGAATGAACAAAGTAATCAAGAAAATGGAAAAAAATAAGTAATATGATCAAAACAAACAAGAAAATTAACTAAACAAGCAGAATTAACAGGAAATTAACAAATTAATGACAAAATATATTAAGAAGCAACGTGAAAAAAAAAGATCAAGAAATTGAACAAAATAAATTAAACACAATAAATAAAGAAAATGAACAAAACAAGAAGCAAAATTAATGGCAAAATAGCAAAACAAAAAAAATGATCAAAAAACAAAATAAAATGGACAAAATTATAAAGAAAATGAAAATGAACAAAATTGCAATTACAATGAAAAAAGACCAATTACATGATCAAAATTATCAGGAAATGTAAAAAAATAATAATAAATGACCAAAAATCAACAAAATGAACTAAATAATAAAAAAAAAGCCAAAAGGTGAAGCAAAATTAAAGTAACACAAAGTGCCATGTGTTTGCGTAGTTACTGCGCTTTGTCTTTGTGGGGCAAGGCTGCTGGAAGGAAAATCAATACATCAGGACCAAAAACCCGCTAATACAAAGGGTATGACAGTCTGGGTCACATGCACACATGTAATTATCTGACCCATCGTCCCGTGACTGTGATTTCGAGAATGATGTGCATCTGAACACAGCGGGACTGCTCCTGCCTGAACGCACGGAAAACACATTGAGCACAGGATTATTCAAGTGAGATCAACCTGACGGGGTCAATCGTACCGAGGTGAAAGAGGACGAGGCGGAGGTTACAGTAGCATCAACATTTTATTTCATTAAAGACGCTGTTATAACCCCCGATAGCTGCCTCATATCATGAAAAATCACGTTTGTGTTTTTTATTATGATAAAACATATTCCTGGGCCCTAAAATAATGTCATGGTATTAAAACAGTCAGTTCAGGGACAAATAGTGCACAGAGCTTTTCTTATTCAGTTTAGCTGAATCTGCCTGACAACCCACAGTTTGCCGTCTCCTCTAGATGTGATGTCACATGTCCTGTCAATCACCTCCGCTTGAGACTCAGGTCAGGTTTCTACATGGTTCACTTCACACCAGTCCCAATTGGTGTCTTGTCTCATTTGCCTAAGCCACACCCTGTGAACTCTGATTGGTCAAAGTCAGAACAAAACAAACAGCCAATCAGAACGAGGAGCAGGGAGGGACCAAAAGGGGATTTTTTTTTTTTTCAGCCAAGGTTCAGAGAAAGGAAACTATATCAGCAAAGAAATCAGCAGAGGGGTTTTGAAGTTTAAAGCCACATTCCTATCATCTTTAGGGTCCAGAAACTTTAAAGATTATTTATAGGTTTGGGGTCCAGATGAACGACAGGTGGGCGGTTCAACCCTGAATTGAAGAGTTTATTTCTACCAATTTCACAATGGAACGGTGTCGGAAAAGTCCGTCAAGGGATGAAAGAGACTTTAAAACAGGAAGCAGTGAGGTGATTCATTTTCACTAATAAAATGTTGATTTTTATTATTAATGTTGCATCTTATCACCAGTGCTGGCTGTAATGAATAAAACAGGAAGAAAACCCTTCACATTAAAAACACCACCTGTCCCTTTTGGCATCTGATTAGCACAGTGGAATAAGACACGGCAAAGACATGATAAAGCCGGTCCGTTCAACTTCAAATCAACGTCAATGCTATGTCTGTGCTGTGGAGGAGCTGCTTCAATTGCAAATCGAGCAGGAAGTGCTGCATCCAATCAGAAATCACCATGCAAGACATGTCTGTAATGCCACATGAGAACAGACGCACCTTCAGCTGGACACATCTACCCTGATGTTAATGCAAGGACTGAACAGGACCTACGTGCACCTGACGATACTCGAGTCAGGCTGGAGTGGTGCTCGAAGCAACATGGAAACGAAGGTGGGTGCAGCGGGAGGCGAGCTGTAATCTATGAGGGAATGCGTCTTGGGTCAGGGTGGGGGTCTGGGGGTGACAAAGGCTTGCTGTGTTTCCAGTAATGAGCTCAGCAATGTGCACTTCTGAGAAATCAGCAAACAGAGCTGGAACACAATCCCACCTGCACACATTTTGCAATTCTCAGTTTTCCAAGTATCCATACGCGGCCCCGTTTCCTGAAATGCACATGTCCTGAGGAGTCTGTGTGCATATGGTACGAGTGGAACGCAGACATGTGACAGACCCACACCACAAACAGTACAGTACGTCTGAACCAGGGGTCTGCAACCTGTGGCTCGAGGGCCACACGTGCCTCTTTAGCCCCTCCCCAAGGGTCACTATGGTTTTGTCTAGTGATGGATGTAAAACATTACTATAAATCTAAACGGACAAATCAAGTACTCTTCTTCTCCTTTCGGCTGCTCCCCTCAGGGGTCGCTACAGCGAAAATACCAATGATTCGCATGTTTGATCTGGCATAGGTTTTTTACATCGGATGACCTTCCTGACACAACCCTCACAACAAGGGACAGTTAGAGTAGCCAATTAACCTAGTACATGTTTTTGGCTGTGGGAGAAAGCTGGAGTACGTGGAGAGAACCCTTGCAGACACAGGGAGAACATGCAAACTCAGAGAGGCCGTACCACCCAGTGTTGGGATTGAACTCAGGACCTTCTAGCTGTGAGGCTACCCACTGCGCCACCGTGTCGCCCGGACAAATCAAGCACTAATAAAGAAAAAATAAAGAAAAAAAATGAAGAAATGCACAAAGTTACCAAAATAATGAATGTCCAAAACAAGATTAAGACATAACTGAACAAAATAATCCATAGCATAAATACAATGAGTCAAAAATTGACAAATTAACAAAGAATGAAAAAACTTACCCAAGAATTAACAAGTTAGCCAAGAAAATTAATAAAAATTATCCAAAAATGAACAAATTAATCAAAGAAATGAGAAAAATGAAAATGAGCTAAAATGATCCAAAATAAACAAATTATTCAAGAAAATTAGCAAACACAACCCAAAAATGAACAATTTCTGTGAAAATTAACAAAAATGACCTAAAAACGAGCAAATTAATCAAAAATAAGCCAAAAATGAATAAATTAACTCATGAAAAAATTACTAAAAAATGAACAATTCAACCAAGAAAATGAACAAAAATGACCAAAAATGGTGTAAATGTGACCTAATTAATCAAAAAATGAAGAAAAGTAAAAATGAACAAATTAATCAAAGAAATGAAGAAAAATGACTAAAAATAATTAGTCAAGATGATGAGCTAAAATGACCCAAAAATGAACAAATTATTCAAGAAAATTAGCAAACATGACCCAAAAATGAACAAATTATTCAAGAAAATTAGCAAACATGACTCAAAAATGAACAATTTGACTCTGAAAATGAACAAAATTATGGAAAAATGAACAAATTAATCAAGAAAATAAACAAAAACGACCCAAAAATTAATAAAGAAAATGAATAGAAATGATCCAAAAATAAACTAATCAAGAAAATGAAAAAAATGACCCAAAATGACCTAAAATGACAATTTAACCAAGAAAATGTACAAAAATGACCAAGAATGATACAAATGTGACCTAATTAATCCGGAAAATGAAAACAATTACAGTATGTAAAATTGAACAACCGATTAATCAATTAATCAAAGTAATGAAGGAAAATGACAAAGTAAAAAAAAAAAAAATTAGTCAAGATGATGAACTAAACTGACCCAAAAATGAACAAATGATTTTAAAAAATTAACATAAATTGCCCAAAAATGAACAATTTAACTGTGAAAATGAACAAAATTTACATACAAATCAACAAATTAATCAAGAAAATGAACAAAAATGACCAACAATGGTGCAAATGTGACCTAATTAATCAAGATAATGAAAAAAAAATGATGTAAAAATGAACAAATTAATCTAAGAAATGAACAAAAATGACTCAAAATATAAAAAATTAGTCAAGATGATGAGCTAAAATTACCCAAAATGAACAATTTCACTGTGAAAACTACCAAAAATTATGTAAAAATGAACAAAAATGACCCCCAACTCAATACATTAACTAAGAAAATTAATAAAAATTATCTTAAATGAACAAACGAATCAAGAAAATGACAAACATGACCCAATATGAACAATTTATAATAGAAAATGAACAAAAGTTACGAAAAATGACCCAAAATGAACAATTTATAAAAGAAAATGAACAAAAATGACCAAGTTAAATGTGAAAATTAACAAAATTTACATCAAAATGAACTAATAAATCAACAAAAAGACCAAAAATGACCAAAAATATTGAATAAATTTATGAAGAAAATGAACAGAAGTGAAAATAAAGAAAAACTTCACAGACACAGGTGTTCTGTAGACCTTTCTGGCAGTGTTTTCTGATTAAATAAAGACCAAACAGCTGAATCTTTGTACAGTTGAGTCGTGTTTTTGTGCAGAGGTTTAATCGTCACGTGACGTGTCCCAGATGTGAGTTAAACTGATTTATGACATCTGCAGGCTTCCACTCAATGCATTCATTTAGTTTGATTCCTCAGCCATGTGTTGTGTCTTGTGGTCGAGTTTGTGTCAGGTGATGAATTAGTCTGGACACTATTTGGTCGCATCTCGTTATCTGCAGCCCCGTCTCCTTAAAGGAACAGAAAAAGCAAGAAAACACGTCACCGAAACAACAAAATGAGCAAAAATACATCGAAACGTGAGCAAACGGGAACCAAATTAACTAAAGAATTAAGAACGTGACCAAAAATGAACCAAATTGTCAAGAAAAATAAGCAACAATAAGCAAAAAAAAACCAATCACGCATGTTGGGGAAAAATGAACAAAATAAGCAATAAAAATTGAGCAAAAAACAATATATGCAAGAAAATTAGTGAAAGTGAGTAAATTGGTTAAAAATGGACAAAAATCAACACAACAAGCAACAAAATGATCAAAACAATAAAGGAAATTAACAAAAATAAACAGATAATTGCTTGAACACAATATATTATGTTGTAATAAATTCCGTGTTATGCTGCGACTCACTACTTGAGTATTTTTTTGTTTAACCAGATACTGTTTTACTTTTACTTGGGTACTTATGCTTGTGAGTACTTGTACTTCCACTTGAGTCATTAGAGTTAAAAAGTACTAGTACTCTAACTTGTGTACTGTTTCTTTTTATTCTACCCAACACTGGTCCTAGTGAAGATCATTTAAAGATATTCTTCAGGTTATGGGTGAATTTACAGAAAATGGATCTTTAATCCATTGCCGTCATTATTCTTATCCATGCTGCTTTTTTTCAGATTCAATAAATCAAGGCCTAAATTAAAGACTTGTCCACATAAACTCAAGGAATGCAGCCGTGAGGGGGCACAAGCCAGTGTTGTTTCTTACGCTGGTCCCAAACCCGGATAAATGCAGAGGGTTGTGTCAGGAAGGGCATCCGACGTAAAACCTGTGCCAAATCAAACATGCGAATCATTCATATGACTTCCAAACCGGATCGGTCGAGGCCCGGGTTAACAACAACCGCCATCAGTGCTGTTAACCAACAGGGTGCTGGTGGAAACTGGACTACTGTTGGTCGAAGAAGG
>JAQQAE010006925.1:0-16266 GCA_029823295.1 Pseudamia nigra
CTCCATGCCCAGGAGAGTTAAGGCAGTGCTGGAAAATAATGGTGGCCATACAAAATATTGACACTTTGGGCATTTTCTTAAAGCGTCTTAAATTAAATTTGGGGAAATGTGCGTAGACCCTGGTTTAATTCAAAGAAATGTAATGTTACGATTTACATACTCCATTATATATTAGACATACTATATACTGTATTTAACTCTGCATGAAAGCATTTTTATGCTTTTTGCAGAGTGTTCCAGTATATTATTACTGCATGAAGTAGGAATGAATCCCAGTCAAACAATATCTTGTCATCATCTAAATGAACAGACACCTGGTTTGTGTTCAGTGTTTGCTGTTTGCTGTAGTGTCTCTTTGAACTCTACACTGTGCATTAGTTAATTCTTTGGCTTGGGTTTCATTGTGCCTTTCACACTATGTGGTGTTGATTTTACAACCTGCTACACGAGCACTCTTGTTAAGCAAAACTAAACTGCTTCAGTAAACAAGGAACCACACAAACACAACCGAATTCTCTATACTCTTCCTCTGTTTATACTATTCATCTGTCCCATTACTTTATCTCTACAACCATCCAGGATAACCTGAGCTGTGTTTTCCCCCAGAGACAGTGGCACTAAACTGGCCTTAAGTCCTGTTCTTTCCCCCCCCTCGGCTCCATCAGCCCATTTAACAGAGACCCCATTGACTACAGCGAACTACAGCCCTGTTCTCTCATTTCCCGGCTCTCTCAGCGTGTCCATCCCCACCTGTGGTTAGTCTGTCTCCAGATAATGACACCCAAGAGAACAAAATGCAGTATCAAATATAAGTATAAGTACTTTAGAGAGACAAAACAACAAATGTCACCGTTCTGACGTATTTCATCTGCCTGTCACCTCTTTTTATTGCAAGTGCACATTCATAGCACAGGGACATGAGGATAGAAAACTTGAGGAATGTCCTTCAGAGTATTTAAGTACGGCACAGCGTTCTTTTGCTTCTTTTTCCTTTTCTGTCTTAGTTTGATTGCGGGTTTCTCACGCTCTCATTTTACCCTTCATTGTTGCTCTTTAGTGAAAGGTTTGTGGTTTTGAATAGTGAGGATTTGAGTAATGCCAGTGTAAATGAGTCCATTTGCATCTCTCCTTTTCCTGAAAAATGTATATTTTCGAATTAGTGGGATTGCTTGACAGTATATTTTCGAATTAGTGGGATTGCTGTCGAGCAGTCCCACTATTGTTCTCTTCCACTGAAGGTTCCGTTTATTTTTATTCCGCCCCTTTTTTGGACCACATCTACTCCCACAGTTTTCGCCTGATTCACACCATTCGAACACCATGTAACAATCCCACGCAGTCTCTTCAGAGATTGCACATTTTCTAGTTCTAATTCAGTTTCTGAAACAGTTTGGAAAGGTGGAATCTGTTATCAGTATGAGTATGATTCGTAGGGCATTTTATTGGCATGAAAGTCAGGAATCAATGTTGCCAGAGCTTCTAAGTACAGTATACATCAAAATATCCTGTACAATATCTTATGTCTGTGTGTCACTGTCTTCCTGTGTCTGCAGGTGATGAGTAATGGAAGCGGGGTCGGTGGTGTGTGCCGTGTTTGAGTTTCTCCCCAGCGTCTCTGAGGAGCTCCCTCTCTTCACCGGTGACGTTATTGAGGTGCTGAGTGTCGTGGACGAGTTCTGGTTACTTGGTAACAAAGATGGCGTCACAGGTACCGTGTCAAGAATCATGGCTGTAAATAGATCTGCATGGTTGTGTATCTGTGTTCAGAAACTGCACATTGAATTTCAATGACTGGGAAAGAGAGACACAAGGAAACTGGGTCACTCTGCCTCATGAAATGATAAATTTACTCTTTAATTGTAATGTTGTAGAATAGTGTGTTAAATAATTGAATTAACGAACTGAAAGCAAATGTAGCCTGTTATAGCTACTAATCAGAATAGAGGTGACCATACAGGGAATCAGTTCATAGTGTTTTCTGACCCTGACAAAACAGAGACCACTGCAAAATGATCAGTTTCTCTGATTTTACTGTTTATAGGTATGTGTCTGGGTAAAATGGGCATTTTTGTTTTATTCTCTAAACTACTCACAATATTTCCTCCACATTCCAAATAAAAATATTGTCATTTAAAGCATTTATTTGCAGAACATGACAAATGGTCAAGATGAAAAAGAGGCAGTGTTTTCAGACTCAAATAATGCAGAGAAAACAAGTTCATATTAATTTTAAACACCATTGTAATGTTTTAACTTGGGAAGAGTTCAGAAATCAGTATTTGGTGGAACAACCCTGATTTACTTTTCCCTGTTAAATAAGATTTGCTTCAGGTGATCACCTAATCAGTGCCTCATTAAGTACAGTGATGTATGTTTGATACTGGTATTGAATCGCTGTCAGACATGTGCAGATGCTGATTTCAGAGTATGTGGAGTGTACCACATTTCAGTGAAATTGAATGATATTTTCTTTCTAAAGTATTACTGCGCAGTGTTTGTTTAAAGTCATATTTTTAGGAGTTTTCATTTCTGTTGCCCAGTGTACATTTGTAGAGTAGAAATAACAAGTAAAACTTAGCATTAGTATCATTATAATCATTTGAATTCTTGTTCTCATACACTTTAATCATAAGATTCCCAACACTGCTGATTTATATTTATCCACTGGCATTTGTGTGATCATTGTGCAGTAAAATTGGTGAAAATTGCTATGAATTTCAGAAAAGGTCATCACCCTTAACTGTATCAGTTCATTCTTTGTCCTTGAAGGATAGAACTCATAGAAATCCACTTGTTTTCTAATGCTCCAAGATGCTTCTAGGATGCTTAACATGACACTTGGAATGCCTTTGAAGGACAGTGGGGAAGTCAAGTACCCTGTATACTAATACCTCTGAATACAGATTAAATCACAGTATTTATAACTTCATTTTACTAGGAAACACCAGCATGTCAATATTATTTTTGGGAGGAAGAATGACGCTTATTCTTGGCCTTATCTGAACCAAAGTGGATATATACAGTAACATAGTTGAATTCAGGAACCTGTGGCCATCTCTTTGAATGTGTTGTTGTTGTCACCAGAGTATGTATTTTATCTGTTTCCCCTTTTTAGGTCAGTTTCCAAGTACCTTTGTGGAGGAGGTCACTATTCCCAGTACCAAGCCTGGAGACAGACTCTATGTGTGCATCAGTGATTTTAGCTCATCAGAACCTGGAAGCCTGCCCCTGAAGAGAGGTATGGACATGCTGTATGCACTCAGACAAACAAAGCTGACTTCTAAAGTAAGGAACAAATTGAGCTGAGTCAGCCCTAGTATTAGCCTAAGACATAGGCAAGTTTTATTAAATAATGCTCTGGCTCTTTTATCTACTATCTATTCGAGGATGTTTTACTAAAAATACTCAATGTAACTGGAACCACCATCATGTAACACACTAAACATTGCGTTTTAAATGCTACTGGTTATGTTTTCTCACTTAGCTTAACGCTACTTGTTGAAGGAGCCTAATGTCACGGTGCTCAGGTAAACCTGCTGCTTTGTCTTGTAGTGTACTGTACTTTGTGTGTTTGTAGTGTGTTTCTGACTTGAGAGTGATAGTGGACACTTGCCTTGTCTCTACTTTCCATATACCAACTGTGTTACAGACATGACATAAACTGTGACCTGCACAGTGTTAAGCTGAATGTAGCATGAAATAAAAATCACTGTGATTTTTCTGTGGCATTCAGTTGTTGTAGTCACAGGCATTTAAAACTTTCCATGCCAGCAGCCAGTATTTTTGATGATTTTTACTCATCTTTTAAGATGCATATAAAATGTTCCTTTAGGGGTAGAGAGACGGTGAGAACAGACCTTCAGCTGTCATTCACAGAAATCCATTTTATTCTAGCTTCAGTTGTTGTTTTTATATTTACACTTGATTGAAAATACTACTTTTTGAACAAAAAGCTGAGAAGAACGCATCTGCTCCTTCCCATTTCTTTCATATCCTCCTCTTAGCTTTTTTCACTTTAGAACATCGTATTATTTCACAAGATGTGGTAAGGTGTCCACTACATAATAACTGTGAAATCACAGATTGACGGAAATATCAGTGGGAAAGTGGAATATCTTATTAATGGCGGGGAATGACTTAATAGCTAAAGTTCAAAGAGCAGCAGAACATTTTCAGAATATGTCTTTACAAACTATTCAGTTAGTGAGACTGTAACAAAGCAAAACTCTGACTATTCTGATTATCAGGAATGGAGTCAAGGCATGCACGTTTCTACTATTTTTCTATTTCTGACGGGAAGAAACTGTTTAAAAACATAATGATGGTGTTTATACTTCAAACACAGCTCTAAGAATCTTCTAAAGGTAGAAACCAAATAGGGTGGAGATTATAGAGAGCAAAAATCTACCAAGGTCAGTGATGCATTATGGCCAGCAGATGGTACCAAAGCAGCCAGATATAAAAAATGGCCACTTGATGCAGCTCTGCTCCAGCAATGCTTCAACTTTTGACCTTGTTGTGTGCAGCGCTGCAGAAAGACAAAACAAGTAGTACTAAAACATGGCCTCCTCGATGGAAGCAGTAATAATTAGCTGAAGACTATTATAGTTAAAATCACCGATACGAATGTAAGCTGCAATCAAACTATGTTGACTGTAGATTCACTGAAATGTGTCTTTATCCGGCACAAGTTTGTGTTTTGGTTGAATGTCAGATTTGAGGAAAATTAATGGTCAAATGAACTGTTATGTTTTAGATCTGTATAGTAAAATAAGCTCATAAAAAGACTTAATTAATCCAGGAATCAATCTAAAGTGGTCAGATTAGAGATGAATGATTTCACATTTACTTTATTACTGTAGGGGAGTTCAGCATTCAAACTTTATTTTCAGTTTTCTGTTGAACAGTTTGACAAAGCACGGAGACCTCCACACAGATTGAAAGACAAAACACAGTTGTGAAAATAGCAATTTGAAAACAATATACTGTACAGTATACACATACAGCACATGGATAGTTAAACAGTGTTACTTTCCTGACCTCCCCACTAGATGTCCCCCAAACACAGCCAAATGTAACTTCAAATGACTTTTTGTTGTGAAGGCCAGGGCTTTAACTCCAATGTTTGCAGACATCCCCCACTTCACCAAAACATTTTGTATTTATTTGGAGCATCTGTAGTAACTGTAGTTATAGTACAAGTACTTAGAAGAACAATTCATGAATTGTGCAGTCATGAGCATTTTAACCAAATTACATTTCAAATGATTCTAACTCTACTACTTATATATGTTTATACCTACATGTCTGTATAAATTGTATCATCATAAACAAACACTTCCTGGATCAGGAAACAGTCTGTGTTGGCGTCAGAGAGTTTAAATGTTCATATCCAGTAGGATTTTCCCTGGTCCTGTTGGACACTTTCCAGTTGTGTTCGCAGACACAATGGGAGGTGGAGCTATGAGTCTTTGGAATGTGTGACCCCCATGACTTCTGACAGAACAGTGAACATTCCTCTAATCCCGCGACCTGCAGAGATATTAGCAGCAACGTAAAGCCCAGTTATGAAGAATAAAATAACAGAACTAAGCTGGAATCATAAATCAAGTCACATTCATTTCAGTTCTATGGAGAGTTACTTCCCACCAAAGCAAATGAAAATTAATTGAAACTTGCTGTCATTCACACCTTCACACCCCTACTGGCCATGGACTGTAAGGGTGAAAATGATCAATTATTTTATTTCCGTAGTGTGGGTCACACGTTTCTTTATTGTAAAGAGTTTATATTTATCTGACTTGTTGCAGTAATTCATGAAAAAGTAGTCATGTGCAGTACAAAAAAATTAGGGACATACTACATGAGAGGTGAATTGATAATCCTACTGTATATTTATATTATTGAGAGAGGAATTGTAATTTAATCATCTTTTTTTTTTATTGTGGTTTCAGAACTGTGATCCTTTTAAGTTTCTTACTACAGTAGAATTTAATGTACTTAGAATGAAGATATAAAAGTTGCGAGCAAAGTTTGGCTCAGGTTATTTAAAATTAAAAAGACAGAGATTGTGATGACGGTTTGCTTTTCCTTAAAACAACAGGCCAGCAAAATTAATATACCTTTTTCATATCACTAATAGAAATGCTAAAGCTGTTCTTTTTCCTCTCTCTTTAGGGGATGTGGTAGTTGGAGAGTCAGGAGGGTCCATGGACCTTGGGGAAACCTGGCAGTGGGGCTGTAACGCATGGGGTGTTCGCGGTTTCTTCCCCACATCATGTGTGAAGGAGTTGCACCTTTCAGGCCGCTCTCTGCAGCTGTCAGAGCGTTCAGCACAGGCTCAGGCTTCAGAGCTCCCTCCTTATGCCCTGGGTCAGGCTCGGGCCCTTATGAGCCTCCATGCACAGCTCAACGAGGAGCTGGACTTCCGTGAGGGAGACCTAATCATTATCACAGGCCTGCCGGAGCCTGGCTGGTTCCAGGGAGAGCTAGAGGGCCGAAGAGGCATCTTTCCTGAGGGATTTGTGGAACTTTTGAGTCCTCTTCGCTCTCCTCAGGAGCCTGAGGATTGTCAGTATTTGAACAAGACTGATGAACAATTTAATTATGAGGATGCCTATGATGTGGATGAGGGGACTGAAGAGGAATGTGTGGAAGAAGGGGAGGGTTTTGTGACAGACATAGAGGAACAGAAAAATGCTATACAAGAAGAAGAAAAAGAGGAGGAGGAGGAGGATGGTATCTTTGGAGTGGCTTTATATGAATTTCGGGCTATGGAACCTGGTGAGTTGGACTTTGATGTAGGGGATCGAATCCGCATTTTAGGCACTTTGGAGGATGGTTGGCTGGAGGGCGAACTGAGAGGGCAACGGGGCATTTTTCCTCATCGTTTTATTAAACTTGAAGATGACAGGCCAAAAACTGAAGAAGAAACTATTGTTGCTGAACCAGAGGAAGAGCAGCAGAATACAGATTACTGCTTAGATAATGTGTGTCCCAATGGGTCAGAGAATCATCCTGAATGGAGGACACATGAGGATCACACAGTGTGGGACCTGGACTATTTTGAGAGGACTGAGGAGCAGAGGTGGCAAAGTGAAAACAAAAACAGTAGAAGTCAAACTAACAGCAGCGTTCAGAGAGATGAGGGTAGTAAGCCCGACTCTCAGTCACATAGACCTGCCGGACCAGGACATAGAAGGCCAGAGAGACCCAAATCTATGCCACCAGCAAGGCCCAGACTTCCACCTCGGCCAAACCCGCCTGCGCATAGCTACAAGCATCATGGTAGCCCATCTAACACAAATCGATCTAATTATACTAATGGCAACTCTCGAAACTTGCGGCCCAAACTAACACATAGCCTAACTCTTCCGAGTTCTCAATCTGCTTGGTCTAAAGAGAGCAGATACCACACAAGACCATCGGTGGATGCTACAACCACCACCAACAGAAAAAATAGCGTTGGCCAGGCATTGTTCAGTCTTGTTGAGGCTCATAAGCAGGGAAAGTTAACTCACCATGCAAGTGTCAGTGATGGTGATATGAGGATGGGCAGATCTGAGACTCTGCCACGCTCCCAGCAGAATACCTGGGGCTCAAATGGCACAAAGCCCAAATCCATCCCCTTAGAGAATCTGGCACCCTCAGCCAGTGACTTGGAAGCTAAACTATGCCAACAGCTTTTTGAATTTGAGAAAAGCTTGACTTCCTGTAGTGATAATAGCATGAGTTCTAGTATTAGCAGGGACTCGCTGTCTCAAGGCAACTTGAGCAACCAGTCCTATGTCTCAAGACACTTCTCTATTCTGGATTACAGCAATGAAAGTGATATCATCCGAGGTTCCTCACAGTTACAGATGTTCCACCTCTCACAGCCTAACTCTGCATCCTCTTCACTGGAAAGGCGCAGGACCCTACGCCCTCCTCCTCCTCGTCCTAGAGTTGTTCGTCCTCCAGCTCCATACAAACCAGCTCGCCCTGCTCCACGTGCCCCTCCTCGATGCCCAAGACAAAATACTGCTCCACCAAGTAGCACCTCACTCAACAACAGCACCATCTTCTACACCCCTGGTGAGCAAACTATAAACCTCCTTGACCAGACAACAGAAAGAGAGACTGAGTTTGGAGACCTTGCAGCAGCTCAGGAGAAGGAAATCCAGCACCAGCTGGAAGCAGAGAAAGAGCTGGAGAGAGAGATGGAGTTGGAAAGTGAAAGACAGAGGGAAGAGGAGGAGAGGTACCAGCTGCTGTTACGGCTACAGGAGGTGGAACACGACATGGAGGCATATGCACACACAGCAGAGGAACTCAGAGCCATGTTGGAAGAGGAGGAGGATGAGACGGCGCGTATGCAGGCCATGGAGAATCTGGAGTTCTGCAACTACACGCTGGAGACGCTGGCCCTGGAGCAGCAGCAACTACAAGGTGAGACTGCTGTGTCACTTTTACAGAACAAATGTGCCAGGAATCTACCTGTAATCTGGAGTTTACATATTTCTGACACAGATACACAGACCTGGTACATTAATCATTCAGTGATGGTCAAGATTGTGTATTTAAGCAATTTGGGGTTATAACGGTATGTGGCCAGGATCTGTTTCTGTAATTGCTAGTGAAGACATGGGTACATAATGCAGCTTTCTTTAATGTGGCTATTAACTCTGTGGGTTAAGAGTTGTGTAGCGTTAGGAATCGTGTTCAATAGCTTTGACTGATTTGTCGTCTCCTACTGTCAGAGAGCACAGTGCTATGTGGCAGCCCACCACTTTTTCAGATGGGTATGAGGTGCATTCCTGCATATAGTGAGAGGATAAGCAATGCAGGTGGGCCTCTGCCTCATCTTCCTCTGTTTTTCACTCCCTTGTTCTCTCTTAGTGCCACACTGTCCAAATTTCCAACCTCTTTCACCTTCCTCAGACTTTCCTCACTCTGCAGCCTTCATCCATTTGCTCCATCATCTGTTCTTTCTTATAAGGTGTTCAGAGACAGGGCACAGGGTGTGGTTTAGGGAGGTTTGCCATTATAGATGGTCAAAACATGGCCCACTCTAGATCAGGACCCAAAGTGTGGTTGTGGCAAGCTGTGACATGGCCCATAGCTCATTTCTCCACCCTGTTCGGACTCATTCCGGAGCCCAGGACGAACAGAGAGGCAGGTAGGCCTGAATTCTTTGGTGACATTTAAGCTCAGTGGAGTTGTCGCAGATTGGTTGAATAAGTATTATCTTAAGAGAGCATTTATCCTCTTTTCAGACTTGTCAGTCTGTTGGATTTGGTGATTTAGTGCCTTGCTTAAGGGCACTGAGTGGTTGTTAAAAGTTTCACTTTGGTGTTGTATGGGTTTGTCTTATTTAGGGAAGGAGTGTGGAATTTTTACTTGCAACATTATTTTAATTACAACTTTAGATGTATATCATACATTATTATATTGTGTTTTTTCATGTTATATACAGTGAGATCACAGTGGCCAGTGTTCCAATTCAGCTGCTTAGTGTGAATGTTGAATTGTTACGGTATATGATTTGCATTAATATAATAAGGAATTGCTTTGCTGGGATAGGCTCCAGTACCCCCCCCCCAACCCTCACGAGGATTAAGGGGTAGAAAATGGATGGATGGAATTGCTTTAATGTTTGCACACTGGTAAAGTTTTCATTTTGCTGTTACTGACATATGTCCCTGTGTTTTTATTTATCCATTATTTATCCTTTTAACAGCATTGTTCACTTCATTCATTGGATTTCAATCAGTGACACAACACTACCAACAGTTTCCTTAATCAGCTGTTGTTGAAATGAGACATACAGTACTTGTATCATTTTCAGACTACAGAGCTGGGCTTTTTGGTGTAACTTTCTGTGTCACATACACACATACTCACGTACAGATATCCCTCATGCATTTAGAGGCTTCCAGTCTTATCACTGCTCTCCACAAAAACTATGCAGCCTTATAATGTTGTATGAAGATCTGTCTAATGAAATCCAGATGTTGTTATCAAGTGTCTCAGGAACTTTGTATCACCTCTCATCTATGGTCACCTTATCTGGGTAATTTGATATTATCTGATGCCTTGGGTGGATTTTAATTTAATGCTTTCATCCTGTTCATATTTATACTGCTAAACAGTTAATATGTGTAAATGTTTAATTTTTGTTTTTATGGATGTAACCTTTTAATTATCTTTTATTATATAATAATAAGTAAGCAATCTTAAGCAATCAGCCTGAGGACAGGAACAGATTACAGGTGCCTCTAAGGATCATGTAACCACATAGTTTCCATTTGCACATCACAGCACAGGTATTCCCACCCCTTTTGTGATGACAATAAAATCAAACATTCAATCTCTGATTCTCCTTTGACATTTGCTACATTGTTAGAAGTGGAAATGGTCTAAAACTGTAACATAATTTCTAAGAGTTGAGATTCTGCCCCTGGAAGACAGAAACTGCCCAGAACGCTCCCGTGTTTGATATGGTAATTATCAACACATTAGTTAAGACACAAAGTCTTACACTGGATGTGTTAGTAGGACATTACATTTCCTTTTGTTTTCCCTTTAAACTCAGTTCACTGAAAGGCATGTGCATTTTTGTGCTACCTCTCACTGTCTTTGATACAGAAAATGTGTTTGTCATTCCATTGCTATGAATATCTAGACACATGCACACACTTGTGAAGGAGTGAGTGTTTTCCTGTGCGTTTGCTGGGTGTGTTCCTGAATGTGATGTTTGAGAGACAATGACTGCTTATTGTTTCAAGGCAGGGAGTAACTTCAACACTTCATTTTACTGTGCAGAGGCCACAGTCCTTGTATAAAGGCACGATACTGTGTTTTTCAAAGAACTGAATCACACAGAGAAAAAAACATGCACAGTAAAACATAATTCACTGTTTTTAATAGTGCAAGAGCAGAAATTACAAAATGTTAGTCTGTTTGGACATTAGTCAGGCATTTCTTTACCAAGTATTACTTAAGGTCTTAAAATACGTTGTGATGCATATGTTGCCTTTGTATTTCTTTAAACTGTGTAAGATCTAGTTGGTACTTGTTGTCATAAAGGCTCGTTTTTTTATTGCACAGAACCACAAGTTTTTCTGTCTTGACTCTCAACCATTCCTTTGTGTGTCCCCTTTTTTTCCTCTGACCTTCAGCCTCTTTTATTTCTTAAACCCACCATTAAAACGCCTCCCTCGGTTCCCATGACAGCGCCGCCTGATCAGTTTAACACTGTTTTCAAGATCTGTTTCAGCTTCAGGTTTCCCTCTGCCAGTCTGAAAAAACTGTGAAACTGTTTGATATACGACCTTGTTCCTGGATGTCACAGAGCTTTTTCTAGGGCTGTTGAATATTGATCAAGCTCTTGACAGTTTCATTTACATAAGCTGACGTAGCCTCAGAGAGGAATGTTGTATTTGGCATTTATACAGGTAACGCATATACACAAATGCAGAGTTTCGGTCGTGTTCTGCAACTGAAAGCTGAGATGTTAGACACTGATAATTAACAGAGCTGCGTATTAAGGCAACAATGCCCAAGTACATTTTTTTGTTCAGTCTTACCCTGTGAACTGGCATCAGCATCTGTGGTAAACCATGCCATGTAAACATGGATATCAAATTATTTAGAATAGAAGATAAAATTCAGTAGAAGAGGGTTTTTTTTTTTTTGCAGAAATGTCTGGTTGTTTCAAATATAGTAATGATGCTGTCTTATCTGATTTTGATTTTTATAAACCATTTTTAGAAAGAGCTCCCTGTTTCGTTTACTGACATATTTCTGGTTTCCGTTTTGGCTGTTTATATGCCCTTTTGTATTTTATTTCCTGGTCTCTGTGTGCAGAGTTAACTTGATACTACTTTATGCTACCAGGAAATGTATCTTACCCAAAACAGTCTGTAAAAACTTTGTCAATCAGTGAGCTTATTAGTTCACTTATTTTACCCAGATTTGAAGGTAAACTGAAACTAGCCCTCATGTGTTTCTGCGTGTCACGTGTTTTTCAGTGTTTGTGAGTCCTTTAAACCTATCACTTTACTCCCTGCTTCTTTCAGAGAGAGTTAGGGGGGAGGGATATATTATGCTCCAGCTTTATGAATAGGCTCCAGTTTTTTCTCACACTAAAAGATTGTGTCTCTTCTGAGAGTGGGGACAGTCTTTAACAATAGCTCATTGTAATATGTGCAGCTACTTTTCCAGAGTTCTGCCCTAATCAGGTTAGGTCCTCTCATAATTTTTAAATGGTTTTATTCTTTTGCTTTCACTTGCACCTTGCAAATGTGCAAATGCAGTGTTCCTCCCAAAAAGTATGCAACTGAAGTCACATTTTCTGGCTAAAGATTGACTTTTTTAAAATGCAGAAGCCAGAATAGTTTTTACATGTAGAAAGAGTGCAATGTATTTTTTCTTTTGTTCCTACAGCCACCACTTGTGACATGTTGGACTCTACAGGAAAGAATAAAAGCAAAGAAAACAGGATAGCAGGAAGGATGGTAGTGACTGAAAAACAAAACATTTAATGCCAAAGTCTGAGGTTCCAAAGGAACATTTGAAGTTAGTCCCCATCATCCATCAAATAAAACCTCCAGACAGACTGTTTTCCTGCAAACAGAGGTACTAGCCAATGAAAACAATGGGAGGGGCCACTGGGCTAATCCTCCACTCATGTGGCTCCACTGAATCATTAACCCGAGGAGGCCCCTCCTTCAGTAACCCTACCCACCTCCTCCTTCAACGATTTGCTGAGATTGTGCAGGGAGGGTGCAATTCAGCTACACGGAGGACTGGGAGGTGCTTGGGCCAGGCAGTCCTGTTGAGGCAGTGGAGAGGAGACAGAGAAAACAAGTGGGAGAGTTACAGACAATATGCCTGACAGGTGGAGTCTCCCACGGCGCTTTGTTATGGAATGCAGGACTCTGGAGAGAAGAAATAAGTCACATTGAACAAGAGACCATCACGGCTCCAGGTAGGCTGATTTAACAGCAGGAGCCATGAAGAGCCCAGTTGCTTATGGCAACCCAGTCATGTTTGGTCAAGTGGATTGGAACTATGGTGCTCCAATGAAGAGAGGGAAGAGTGTGGAGGAGCTGGGAGATGCTGGTTGGGCCAGAGAGAGGGAGAGGATGGCTCATCTTCAACAGATACAGCATCTACACCAACTGCAGCAACAGGTTGCATATCCTGGGTATGGAGTAGTACCTCCTGGACAACCACAGGGACCAGTGATGATAGCAAGTCCTGGTTTAGCTCCGGGCTTTCCCATGCCAGTGCATGGTGGCATGGTACCTGTCCAAACAGGGCCAATGGTGGCTGCTGGTGGACCAGTGCCATCTCCAATGCATGTGCCACCTCCATGGCCTGTACAATGGGAGAACCAAGCCCAAGTTATACATGGCAACGACAAGAGGGCTCCAGGCCAGGACGTTTACTACCACCCTGGCTCACAGGATGGTCACCTTGAAGTGAGGATATCTGAATGGAAAGGCAAACATTGTTTCTACCAGGGCCCAGAGGATTACAACAGTGTGCCAGCAGAAAATGACAACACTGACTTAAAAAGTCATGAAGAACGTGACAGAATGGATGAGGACAGAAGAAGAAGAAGGGACGACCAGAGGAGAGAAAATGAATATAACTCTGACCGCTATGCCTGTAGGAGTCACAGAGACTCAGAAGAGTGCGATCATAAGGACAAATACAAATATCGGGATCATTATGACAGGAAATACAATTACCGCTATGACGACAGAGATCGGCAATATTATGACAACAGGAAACATAGTAAATATGATTTCAGAGAACAGGACAGTTACAACAGTGAGTATGAGGATTACTATGATCGGAAAGACCCTTATGCTCGCAGAGATAATTACTATGAGCACAGAGACCGTGATCACTACTATGACCGTGATAGGGATGATTATTATACCTCAAAAGAGAGTAATCGCTACAGAGAAAAAGACCACTACCAGCGCAGAGACCACTACTCTGAAGAGAAGAAACATAAGGATGAATACTATGACCGGCGAGCAGATGATCGATATGACTCCAGAGAATATAAGGATTGGGGTGAGGACTCTTGCAGTAGTAAAAGAAGAGGCCAGTATGACTCTGAACTGGATGAGCCCAGGGGTTACAGAGGGAAGGACCATTATAACAGATACAAAGATGCAGGTGATGACAGGAGAGACAATCGCTACAGGTGGAGAGAGAACTGCAAATCAAAGGACCACTATGAGAAGAGACCTGTGGACCACTATGACTATGAGAGGGAAGGACACCACAATCGCACACAGACTGATCCTTATGAGTCAAGAGAGGGGGAATACTCCCAACATAAAGCTAGAGACAGATATCGAGATTTACGTTCACTATCTGCGGATTCCCAATATGAGGAAACCCCCAGAAATGATCGCAAAACACACTGTGAGAAGTGGGTTGAACAACAGAACCAGAAGCTGGCTCTCAGGGAAATGCACTCTTATGAGGATCCCATTATATACCGGCACAGCGACGAGCAGGAAAAGGGTTATGAGTCAAGTGCTGGGAGTTCAAGTCAGAAACGGGGCTGTAAACCTGTTTATGTGGGTTCACTGGACAGGAACAGCTTCTACAGGAAGACAGCGCCGAGCTCCTTGCGAAAGTCACAGTTTGCCACCACCAGGAAAGAAAAGAAAGGTAAACAGTGAGAAAGTCATGTGGGAGTAAACACTTGGTATGTTTTTCAAAGCACAAGTCATTTACCTGAACATTTTCAGTTTTAATCTTAATTATGTGGGGATTTATGACATACGACATACAGTATTATCTACAGTTCATCTACAGTAAAATAAAAGGTTTGGGTCGTAGGAATTATTTCCATTCTTAAGCACAGTAATTGAAACAGGAAGGAGCCAAGGTTGGTGTCTCAAGTCTTATCATTGTTGACCTCTAGAGGTACTCCTCTAATCAATCTACAGACTGCTGACAAAGTGTACTTTCAGCTGTCTGTGTGTGTCAGTATCTGTCTCAGAGTATGGTGGACTGTGAGGTATTTGTAGGTGTAGGAACCTGAAGAACAGGTTTTATGGGTTCTTGGGTTTTGTTGCCTCTGTCATTTCTAAGCCTGCCTTTCTCTAGTTTTCTTGTTTTCTCTCATACTCTGCATTGCTGATGCTATGTTCAACCCAAACTAGTCTGTGTAGGTTTTGCATAACAGGAGGGTCAGATATTTACCGTCTTGATTCCTCTCCACACTTACAGACAGTAGACCTCAACATTCAAGGCAGTAAATTTGTACATTATGTCTGTACTGTCTCTTAAAAATGGTGTTTTATATACAAAACTTTATCTTTGTTTACGGTACCCATTTCTACTCTAAAGATACAGAATGTCATGCAGTTTCACATTTCTGCTCACATTCCACTTAGTTTCATTGTTTTGGAACTTGTAACCGTGACATATGTTGCAATTAGCCTAGTTTAAAAATTGCATCTTTATCTAAATCTATTTTCATTATTTGGAAAGTTTGTTAAATTAAAAAATATGTGAGAGATGTTGCAACTAGTCAAATTTATAGGTTCCTTATTATTTTTTTGTCCAAAATTTGTTTTTATTTAGAAATCTTGCTGAACTATGGCAACAATTCTATAGCTAGGGAAGTTTCACTGACACAAATATCTAATGAAAGAAAAGCAAATAATCCTAATCATCTGACATGCCATTTTTGGTGAACCTGACACCTTTAGTAGTCACTCTACAAAGGTATTTGAGTTTAGACTGAAATATTTGAGCTCACTTAAAAAATGCTACTTTAAAACAAGAAAAAAGAATAACAAGTTGTTTGTATTGTGTAAAAGAAATCAACCAAAAATCTACTAGAACAAGTGATGTCACACAATATTTAAGATGCATTGTCTAGAAACACATCCTTCTATCTCAGTGAAATGTTACATTAGGTGTAATGATATTTTTCAAAATACAACAATAAACTTTATATTGATTGCGCGGTTTTGATGTATTTTTATGCCAAAATCATTTACAGTCCTGTTAGAACTTGCTAGTGGACATGGGCCAAAACATTTTGTTCTGAACAAACTTGATTTGGGTTTATGTTGTACACACAACCCAAAATGCCTCTGGGGAAACTTCCAAAAAAAGGTGTGTGTACACTATGTGTGTGCTTCTTTGTGCAAGTTTGCTTCTTCAAAAGCAACTGATAAAAGAGAGGGCACACTTCAGGTTGTCTTCATTGTGTCTGAGGAGAAGCAGGTGGCACCCCCC
>JAQQAE010006926.1:0-16266 GCA_029823295.1 Pseudamia nigra
GAGGTCGTTAGTAACTTTGTCAAAGAACAGATTCATTTCAGCTTTTTTTTTTTTTTTTGGGTGATTTGTTAATTTTTGTGGTTTATTTTATTCATTTATTTTTTAAGCTTGTTTTGCTCCGTTTCTTCATCATATTGTTCATTTTTGCTCATTTACTTTTTTTTTCTTTTGCAGGACAACTGTTCATTTTTCCTTCACGTTGGTTCATTTTCTTGGTTATTTTTGTTCTAGTATCAAAATAGTTTTCATTTTTAAGTATTTTGTTTTGTTTTGGTGATTGATTTTTGTTCCTTTTTGTTTTTCCACACAACACATTTTCTCTTTACAAATATACGACAGAGGGTCAATTTGACCCGGGCTCCAGAGGGGGCTAGCGAACAGCTTGAGGACGGCGTTTTTAAAAAGGGCCTGGCTAACGCCGCCGCCGCCGTGTGTGCAGGCATCGCATCGTGTCGGAGGGGGCGGTGCACATCAACCACAGGCGGACGGACCACCCGGACCAGGTGCTCCTGCCCGGAGTCCACATCCTGTCCAACGGCCTGTCGCTTCTCCGAGTGGGCAAGAAGAACTTCTACGTCATCAAGTGGCTGAGCCTGTGAGCGGGAAGGTAGGATCAGCCCAGCCCAGCGCCGTCCCCCATGGACTTTTTGTGGATTTTATTTTCATTTTGCTTAAACTTTTCTGACTGGCCTGGTTTTATGTAAATGTGTGTGTGCACAGATGTATTAAAGGTGTGTGATGTGAAGTGGTGGCCTGCTGACTGTGTGTGGACGTGCCAGCAGGGGGCAGCGTTGTCCCAGCCACGGCGGCGCCGCTTCCCCCTCCCGGTCCTGCTCCGACCCGTGCCTTTGCTTCCAGTCGGAGCCCGTTGCATCATTTCACAGACCGTTTCCAGGGTTTTTCCTGCGACGTGAGAAACGCGGCTGCGTTTTCCGTGTCGCACGGAAACGTGGAGAAACTCCTCAACGGGTTTGATTCTTATCCGTTGGGCTTTTAAAAACGGTTTGGCGTGTTCCTGCCACGAGGGGAACAAGTGATTCGACCCGGTTGCAAACTGTTCTGGGCTTATTTTTTTGTTACATATTTGCCGTCACGGTTTGGATCCACAGCCTGTGTTATTTATTTTTTGTCTATTAGGAAGTTTGTCGGCGCGTGGACGGGGTTTGATCCGGAAGCTCACGACGTCCTTGACAAAACACATTTTTAACCAGTTTGCAGACTTTTCTTGTAATTTAACGACGGCGACGATGAAAGAATCTGTCGGTCGACCTGACTCGTTTTCTCAGCCGTGTCGCCGGCTGGTTTTATGTCTTCAACGTAGACGCGCATTTAGTTTGCGGAGTCAGCATGAGATGATCCCAAAAAATATTTGATTTGGACAATTCATTTCCATTGGATCCACTAAAAATGAAAAACGGGAAACAGACCGACGCCTGCGTATTAATATTAAAATGTGACAGCGGCAGTGATTCTCGCTCAGAATTAGACTGTTGAAAAGGACATTTTATTTTGCTCACGGAACATGAAAACTACGCTGCTTTTTAAAAAAATATTCACTCGAAACATTTCTTTCCTTGTAAATGTGGTAAAATCTTAAACCGGCAGGTTCACACACAGTTTGAGCTTCGAACCCAGACGATAAACGTTGGTCGTGTGTGTGTTTATGAATGAAAATAAATCCACATCTCCGGATTTTAGTCTGTGTGTGTGTGTGTGTGTGTGTGTGTGTGTTGGACTTTGATTGTAATGTTCACACTCGCTTGTGACGTGAAAATCAAAATGAAGTAAATCCGCAAAAAAATGAAGGAAACCGGTGAAATGATCCGGAAAACGATAAGAATCCGAACGAAAAACGAAGAGTAAAAATCAAACCGATCCGCGAAATGATGAACAAGATGAGTGAGAATATGAACAAAAATGAAAAAGAAAATAATTCAGAAAACGGGAACGGGCCTTATGCCTACAGTGTAGATTAATATTTAAAATTGCACTTTAAAATGATGCCATGGTGGAAAAAAATTAATTTAATTTTGTTGCGTAAAAGGCAACTGGACACTGGTCTTTAAAATATTCACATTAAATATTATTTTTCTAAATGTATTTGGTGCCATATGGGTGAAGTAAAATGTGAACGTTTTAGGTTCCCAAATAGATAAATTAAAATAAATCCACATTTAGCACATTTTAGTCAATGTGTAAGAATGAATATTGAACGTGTTTATTTGATGTCGACACAGGCTCGCGTTGAAGTCAACAAAATCAGCAAAATAATAATCTGTAAGAATATGGACACAGACGAGGAAAAACAATCTAAATAATTCATAAAATAATGAACAAAATAATCAGGTTATGAAAAAAAATCTATAAATCTAAAATAATCCACAAAATGAATGAAATACAGAACACATTAGGTAAGAATATGAACGGAAATGAAAATTAAATCAAATAATTCACAAAATAAATTAGATAATGAAGAAAATAATCAGGTTATGAAAAAAGCGGAGAAAAAAAAATCTAAACCACAAAATGAATTTAAATTGAGAACAAATTGGGTAGGAATATGAACAAAAATCAAAATAAAGTCAAAATAATTCACAAAATGATAAGTAAGAAGATGGAAAAAATCAAAATGATCCACTAAATGCATGACACAGTGAACAGAATAATAACAAAATGGAAATAAAATACAAAATTAATCCACGAAATTAATAAAATCATGAGAGAGTCTGTAAAAAAATATGGACACGGATGTAGAAAAACAATCTAAATATTCACAAACTAGAGAACAAAATAATCAGATTATGAAAAAAAGTGAAGAAAAAAATCTATGTAATCCACAAAATGAATGGAATCACAAGAACAAGTTAGGTAGGAATATGAACAGAAATGAAAATAAAATCAAACTAATTCACAAAATAAGAAAAATGAAATCAAAATAATCCACTTTAATGTACAAAACAGCGAGCAGAAGAATTAAGATGAAACATGGAAATAAAATCAAAGATGAATCCACAAAATGAGTAAAATAATGAACAGAATTAAGTGAGAAGTTGAACAAAAATAATCTACAAATAATTGACAAAACCATCAGAAATGTAGAAAAGTACGAATAAACTAAAACGATGAAAACGACGAGTTAAGGTCGTCCTGGAGGACCGGACCCGGGCTCGGCACAGGCAGCGCTCCGCCGATTTCGCAATTCGCCGGTCCATCTTAAGAGAAGTGGGCGGGCTTAAGCGCTCCGGCCAATCGGCGTCCTGCTTCGTATTTAAATAGCTCTGGGTGTCAATCATTTTTTTCCACTCCCTTCTCAATCCCAAGTACGTCTCTCAATCGCCATATTGGGTCCGGAGAAGGTTCGTCCGCACTTTGTTTCGCTCCCCGCGGCCCCGCGCTGACAGCGCCGCTTCAGTTCGCCCGCACCGCGCGTTCATGCCCGGCGGAGACTCGACTCTTCGGCTTCCGAACGTCGCCGCCGCCGTTACCGTCTCCACCTTGACGTCTGCATGGCATGAGCCGTTTTACGCCTGTTGTGGATATCCCTCCGCCGTCAGGACTGACCCGTTGTTATTGAGCCTTTTTCTTTCCTCCAAACAAAAAAATTGGACGCTCCGGGGCCGTTTGAGGGTTTTTTTTTTTTCTTTCTCCGAGTCGGGGGGCGGGGGGGGATTTTAAAAAAATGTCAGAAGTTCGACTTTCGAACGGGAGCCCGACGCTGGAGCGGACGGAGCCCCGGGTGGCGGATCACCCGAAGCCGTCCGCCTGCAGGAGCCTCTTCGGCTCCGTGGACCACGACGAGTTAACGCGGGATTTAAAAGGACACTTGCGGCAGATGGAGGCGGACGCGTCGGCCAAGTGGGGCTTCGACTTCGCCAACCACACGCCGCTTCCCGGCGGCAGGCTGCGCTGGGAACTGGTGGACTGTCGGGACGTGCCGGAGTTCTACCGCAGACACGGGCACCGGCAGCAGGGCGTCCGCTCCGCCCGGGATCACCGTCACCATGTGGATGTAAACGGGAACCGCAGCTGCCCGGTGGCGGCGGCGCCGCCTGCGGGCGAAGCCGGCGAGCGGTGCGAGGCGCAGCCGCAGAGCACGGAGCCGTGGACGGGGATGAGGAAAAGACCTGCGTGTCACGGTACCGACAAAACCCAGCCACATTCTCACTTTTTCCCCCCGGGACCCTGACCTTACGTTTTTGTTTTATTTTTTACCCAACTTTTCCTTTTTGCAGACGCCACGGCGCAGAATAAACGACCCCACAGCAGCAGCGGCAGCTCGGACGACGCCGTGTGCCGGAGCCGGGGCCGCTGCGCGGAGCTCACCCCCACAAAGAGCACCCCCACCGGGCAGACGTGAAGGACGCGCACGGTGAGGGGAAGAGTCCCGAAATGCCCCGGGTTCACCACCCCGACGGGTGGAATAACGTGTGTTTAAGGCGGATTGATGTGAAAGGGTTTTATTTATTTCAATGCAAAGGCTTTGTCACCACGTACTGGTACTAATGACTGTAGTACTGGTAGTACCGACGGTAGTAATAGGAGGGAAAGTGACTGGATTTGCCTCAGTTTTCACAGTATTTTTGTGCGTGCAGTCACGCGGTTCCCTTGGCGGTCGACGCAGGCGTCTTCTCGGGTCGACGCGGCGGCGGCACCGTCACCGGTTCCCACCGCGTCCTGTCAGTCGCAGCCCGAGTATCCGACTAAACTGTAAACAAGTGCAGAACAACAGTGTAGTAGTAACACGTCAGCAGCCACTGCCCTCAGCAGGGACGGGAGGGGCGCGTGTGTGTGTGTGTGTGAGCTGCAGAAAAACACACACCCGTCTTACAACACACATCTGTCTGAGCCGCTGCAAAGTGGAGCAGAGCAAGTTCCTGCAACGTGCCCCCCATTGCCTTACCCCGGTGTGGCGCTCGGGTCAGATTGACCCGCTGTCATATATATGTAAAGAGAAACAAAGTCATCACCAAAAACCAGCAAAATATTTAAAAATGACAACGATGAACATTGAAAGTGAAGAAAAGATGAAAATTGGCTTCATACTGAACAAAAATAACCAAGAAAATGAGTAAAACTATTCAGAAAATGAAACAAAATGATCAATGTCAACAAAACTGAACAAATAGAAGCAAAACTATCCACGGAATGAACAAAGAACAAGTTGAACAGAAATAACCAAGAAAATGAACAGTCGTCCTGCAAAACAAAGTAAATGAGCAACAAACTGAACCAAAAAATAAGCAAAAAGGAAAAAAGTCGAGTAAATGAGCAAAAATGAACAATATGATGAAGAAACGGAGCAAAACAAATAAAATAAACCACAAAAATGAACAAATCGCCCAAAAAAGTCTGAAATGAATCTGTTCTGTGACATAAAGTTACTCACTACCTCAAGTACTTTTATTTGTGAGTACTTCTACTTCCTTTTACTGCAGTACTGATTCTACTCCGTCGTTTCTCTTTACAAACGTACGACACAGGGTCGATTTGACCCGGACGGGGCTTAAGTTGCAGACGGACGGCGGGAAAATAAAAAACGCGGGTTTGCGGCTGTCGTCGCTGATTCTGCAACACAACGATCACAGTGAAGTGCCGTATTTTCCGGATTACGACTTTTTGCGCAGTCTGGCTGGGGGCCACAAATACGTCGGAGCGACTTGTATGTTAAAGAATTTCAAGTATTGGGTGTTTGTCATACCGACAGCCGCTAGAGGGCGCTGCAGGCTCGTGTGCGATTTAAAACGCAGACATTAGCGGTAACAACCAGCCTGCCGTCAGCTTTAACACCCGCCGTGTCGTCGCGTACCCAGGAAGGTGAGCCGCGAGCTCCCCCAACAAATGCCATGTGTCGTCCGCAGCAACTAATACACTTTGTTTTTTTTGTTTTTTTTTTCCATTACGCATTTTTTTTTGGTTCGCGCAACTAACATCCCTGAGCAACATTTCACCCGGAAAATACTGTAATCTGAGTACTTGTGGAGACACTCACCAGGCATGTGTCGCACACGGGAGCCTCCGTACGAAAAGTCGCAAGTTCAGTCCTGGACCAGAGTTTTTCGTGTTTTCGATTTGCCGTCACTCGTTGAAAAGTGGCTGCTACGCGACGCTCCCTCGCTTAAGTCGAGGCTAAGTTGTCGCACGTTGTCTCGTCGGTGTGTTTTTTTTTTTTTTTTTCCTTGCGCGGCTGCCGCGGCGATGACGTTGCGCCGCGACACGCGGGACGGTTTCCGCTTTGTCCTGTCGGTGGTTGTCGCTTCAGTGGCCGAGGAGTGAAGACGGACCAGCATTTTTTATTTTCTACCTGCTGCTTTCGTCAGACGTTTGTTTTTGTTTTGTTTGTTTGTTGATTGAATTCGGACAGCGCACATTAATCCACACATCAACGTAAATATGCCGGAATCAGCACAGGAGCTAAATTTCACATGAATCGCGGTGAATAAAGACGCGTGGAGCTCCGTCTAACTCCCTGCTTTGTCTTTTCATTCGTCCCACAGGGCCCACGATGCATCTCTCCCCTCGTCGCCGCCACCGCGACACCGCATCAGAAGCATCTGAGCCGTGGTGACGGCGGGGTGGACGGCGGGGGAGGACGGGGACGGGGTGGACGACGCTGTTGAAGCACTGAACACAAACACTAAAGATTAAAAAGTTACTGCCTGGGAAAAGCAGTGGATGTAGCAGCGTGTGCCGTGAGGTCACTTCCTGTTTTGACCCTTTTTTTTTTTTAACTACCTGTGTGTAAATAAATATATAAATATATATATATATATAAATAATATTATATTTCTCTCCATATGTAGCACATAAAAAAGCATTATGATTTGAAAACAGATCCTTTAACCCTGGTCTGGTGTCGGGTCAAATCGACCCTTTGTCATAGATGTGCACAGAGAAGCTGTGTGGTGTGGAATCAGTACTGCAGTAAAACGAAGTACAAGTACTCATACATAAAAGTACTGGAGGTAGTGAGTAACTTTGTCACCGAACAGATTCATTTAGATTTTTTTTTGGGTGATTTTGTTCATGTTTGTGGTTTATTTTATTCATTTATTTTAACTTCGTTTTGCTCCGTTTCTTCACCATTTTGTTCATTTTTACTTGATTTTTTTTTTTTCTTTTTGCTTATTTTTTGCCTCATTTTGTTGTTTTTTGCAGGACAACTCTTAATTTTTCTTCACATTTGTTAGTTTTTTCTTCACATTTGTTCATTTCGTGGATAGTTTTGCTTCTTTTCGTTCAGTTTTGATTATTTTGTTTCATTTTCTGAATATTTTTGCTCACTTTCTTGGTTATTTTTGTTGTGTATATTTTCATCCTTTTTTTTTTCTTCAGTGTCGTTCATTGTTTTCATTTTTAAGTATTTTGTTAATTTTGGTGATGATTTTGTTCCTGGTTTTTTTTTTTTTTCCACACGACACATTTTCTCTTTACAAATACATGACAAAGGGTCAGTTTGACCCGAGGACCAGACGAGGGTTAAGTAAAAAGGTGTGGATTTTGATTTGACTTGAATTGCAGTGTAGTTTTGACAGATGTTTCCAAAATGCTGTTTTTTTTTGTTTTTTTTTTTTTCCGTACTCGCCACATGGTTAAAAACCAAACGTAAGCGGTTTCTGGACAGTGTCTCTTCTCCGTCGTCTCCGGTACAAACGTAGCTCTGTTTTTGTCGCGTTTTTGTTTTTTTGTTCCGTCTCTTTGGACTCATATTTATTTCCTGCGATGCTTTAGCATCGATGGAATCCTGGGATCGGATCTATCCCGCCGGAGTTTCAAGGTACTCGCATATCGAAGGACAACGAGCAAACAAACTGCACAAGGTGCGTTTAACGACCCCCGACCCCAAACCCCCCAGCTCGCCTTAATGCTCTTCAAAGAGGAGGCGGAGTCTGAAGGGGCTGGACGTCCGGCACAAAACCAAACACAGGTTGCTCCAGCAGGGGTTAGGGTTAGGGCCTGGGTTAGGGGTTAGGTTAGGGTTAAGGATAGGGTTAGGTTAGGGTTAAGGGTTGGGTTGGGGTTAGGGATAGAGGGCCGGGGTTAGGTTAGGGATAGGGTTGGGTTAAGGGTTGGGTTGGGGTTAGGGATAGGGCCAGGGTTAGGGTTAAAGTGAGGTTAGGGGTTAAGGGTTGGGTTAGGGTTAAGGGTTGGGGGTTATGGTCAGGGTTAGGGATTAAGGTCAGGGTTAGGTTACAGTTGGGGTTGGGTAGGGGTTAGGTTAGGGTTAGGGGTTAGGGTTCGGCAGCCGCTGCTGCTGCACGACTTCACATGGTTTTACTTTGTGATAAATTTGCCGTTTTCCGTCTTTCGTCGTGTCTGCGACGTTGTCGCCTGCTGAGGACGTGCGCACGCGTCCAAAAGCCTGCGTTTCCTTTGGCGTGATTCCGTCGGAGACGAGCGCACGCCTGCCTGTGTGTTTGTGTAAATCTTCGCGGTGTACATAATTTTGTAAAAAAAAAAAAAATTTAAAATGGAAAAAAAAACTGAGAAATTATACTAACTTATTTATGTCAAGCTTTTTTTATGTAGAAAATAAAAAACTGGGTTGTTTTGATTGCGGTTTTTTCCAAAGTGGCATTTACTTCATCATGGTTTATTTTGTAAAAGCATATTTTTTGGTAGGTTTTTTTTTTTTTTCTTACAAGGTTGCAAACTGAGCCTGATAAAATATTTGATGTGCATTTTGTAATGTGTGTTTATAAAATGTCTTGCAATCGATTAAAAGAGAATGAGATCGATGCGACTTGTATGTTTTTGTGTTGACATCGTGTGTGTCTTGTGCCTCGTTGAGTTAGGGTTGGGTTAGAGTAGGGTTAGGGTTGGGTTGGGGTTAGGGTTGGGGTTAGGGTTAGATGTGAGTAAAGGCTTCAACGCAAAAATCAAACCTTCAAAACAACACGTGTAAAATGAACCAGGACTCATGTGATTAAAAGGATCAATAATCATCCCAAAATGAAAACAAAGAGTCTGAGCAGGACAAAGGCACAGATCCAGAGATATCCATCCAATGGTGCATCCAACCATCCAACGGTGAAGCCATCCATCCAACTGTGCATCCAACCATCCATCTGTGCATCCATCCACCTATGCATCCATCCATCTATCTATGCATCCAACCATCCATCTTTGCATTGATCTATGAATCTGTTATGCATCCATCCAATCACCTATTCATCTATGCATCCATTTATGCATCAATCCATCCATCCAACCATCCATCCATCTATGAATCTGTCTATGCATCCATTCATCCATCCATCCATCCATTTATCTATGCATCCATCCATCTATCATTCGTCCATCCATTGATCCATCCATCTATGCATCCATCCATCCATCTACCCATCTATTCATCCATCCATCTACCCATCTGTGCATCCATCCATCCATCCATCCTCTTGATTCAGATTTCTTCAGGCTGCCTCATGTTGCCAACTCATCTTTAAACCATCTCAGTCTGTCGTATCTGTTCCCTCCAGGCGTCTCCACAGTGAACCATCTGCCTCCATCTCACCCTGTCCTCTGCATCTTCTTCTCTCACACCAACTAACTTCATGTCCTCCTTCACCACATCCAATAATCTCCTCTAGACCTTCTGCCTGGCAGTTCAGCCTCAGCATCCGACCACCTACTGTATGTATTCACTCTCCTCCTCTGTACATGTCCAAACCATCTCCATCTGGCCTCTGTGACTTTGTCTCCAAAACATCTTCCATGTTCTGTCCCTCTGATGTCCTCATTCCTGATCCTGTCCAACCTCGTCAGTCCCACAGAGAACCTCAACACGTTCTTCTCTGCTGCCTCCTGTCTGAGCATTAAACACATTGTTTCCCTGTTTCGTGTTCTGTCCTCGTCCGGTAGATTCTTCATGTGATGGAGCTGGTGCAGAACTGCTGAGTGGACAGAGTAAGGACCAAAACACCACCAGGGTCGAGTGTTTCTCCTCCAAACACACCTTATTATGACATAAACACCAGAACCGAAGAACACGGAGCAGGAACATGACAGAAACATGTCGCTACTGTCACACGTCGTGACGCTTTCAGTTTATTTTATTGTCGTTCAGTCGCGTGTTATTATTTCATTCATCTTCTTCAGTTCGTGTCCATTTTTATTTCATTTTATTTGTCCAGTTTATTCACGTTGCTCAGTTTTTATAGAGTTTATTGATCATTTTCTTCAGCTTCTGATCATTTTTAATTTTTTAATTTTATTTTCTTGACCATTTGGTCATTTTAATACTTTTTTGATCAGCTCTTGTTCATTTTTTTTTTTCATTTTACTATCAATTTTATATTAATTTTACTGATTATTTTGTTAATTTTTGGGTTTTTTATTCTTAATATTTGTTTAGTTGTTCATATTTTGTTTGTATTTTTGATAATTGTGTTAATTTTTTAGGGCATCTTTCAGTTATTTTGGTATTTTGGTATTATCTTGGGATTTCATCTTGGTGACATTTAGTTTGCATTGATGATTAATTTGATCCATTCTTAATCATTTTTTCAGTTACCCTGTTAATTTTTTTCTTTAATTTTTGTTTATTTTGGTAAAATTTTATGTAGATTCTTGATTATTTTGTTAATTTTGGATATTTTTTCATTTTATCGTCAATTTCATGTTAATTTTGCTGAATAGTTTAAGTTTTTTGTTTTTGTCTTGATATCTGTTTATTTTGGTAAAATTTTGTTTAGATTCTTGATTATTTTGTAAATTTTAGATTTTTTTCATTTTATTGTCAATTTTGTTTTAATTCTGCTGATTTGTTTGTTAAATTTCTTTCTTAATATTTGTTTATTTTGGTAAAATTTTGTTTAGATTCTTGATTATTTTGTTAATTTTGGATATTTTGTCATTTTATTGTGAATTTAATGTTATTTTTGCTGATTATTTTGTTATTTTTTTGTTTTTGGCTTGATATTTGTTTATTTTGGTAAAATTTTGTTTCAATTCTTGATTATTTTGGATTTTTTCATTTTATCCTCAAATTTATGTAAATTTTGCTGATTAGTTTATTAATTTTTTTTCTTAATATTTGTTTATTTTTGTAAAATTTTATTTAGATTCTTAATTATTTTGTAAATTTCAGATTTTTTTCATTTTATTGTCAATTTTATGTAAATTTTGCCGATTAGTTTGTTACATTTTTTTCTTAATATTTGTTTATTTTGGTAAAATTTTGTTTAGATTCTTGACTATTCTGTTAATTTTATATTTTTTTCATTTTATTGTTAATTTTATGTACATTTTACTGATTAGTTTGTTAATTTTTGTGTTTTTTTTCCTGAATATTTGTTTATTTTTGGTAAAATTTTTGTTTGGATTCTAGATTATTTTGTAAATTTTGGATCTTTTTTTTCCCAGTTACTTCTCCTGAATATTTGTTCATTTTGGTGGATATTTTGATTATTCCTGATCATTTTCTGGATGAATTTAGTCCTTTTTGTTCATTTCATTGTTATACTGCATCCATTTTGGTTTAATGTTCAGAGTAAAAACATTAAATAAAAAAAAAACATTTACGACGTGGATCCAAAGTTAAATTTCTGGTTTGGGTCTCGAGGGAAAAACAATTCCCGTCCGTCTCCAGTAAGTCATCGAGCATATTAATAAAATGTGTTTAGTTTATGACTCAGCATCTTATTCACACATAACAGCTGACACAAGGCACACGTTAAATTAAACGTTGGGTTTGATAAAATAAAACCCTCTGCAGACTCGACAACAGTGATGCATCCAGCTGCTAATGAGAATGAAAATGACAGAGGGCTGCGAACGCACCGCCGAGCGCCCGTGCAGAGTTCAAACTTGATGACTCATCCTTAAACGTGTCTTCCGTCACCAAGGTAACAGGTATTCCTTAGCAACAGGGGCATCACCACCACCGCCGTCATCCTCCTCCACGCGCGACGTTAAGGCGTGGGATTCGGACCGCGGAGTGTCCTCCGGCTTCGAGCAGCGTCTCGAGCTCAGATCGACTCGTCGTCCGTCTCTTGGCCGCCGTCGGCAGGATGGCTGACTCACTCTCTCCTCCAGAGTTAGCTGTCTGCGAGCCGAGCTGAGATCTCGCTATTTTCAGGACGCAGCCTGACGTCACTGGACGCGCTGCCCCCGTGCAACCTCCGGCCGCCGTTACGGCTCTGATTTCCTGCCGCTACATTTCAAACAGATCATCATGAGCAGCAGGATCCCATGCAGGATAAAAATATAAATACAAAGAGGCTGCTGCTGCAACTGAAAAAATCTACCCGACTCTTAGCAACTTTTTCAGCACTGATAACTTTGCGTGAATAGGCAGCACTAAATAAGCTAATGCGCAACTCAAATCCTTCGCAGCAGGTTTCACCGGGCACGTACTTCAGGTCTCGAGTACATCACGTACTAAACGGTGCCTCAGTTCGTTTGGACGGTGGGGGGGACACGGTCCAGAGCTTTGTTCACCTACACAATCTGAATGCATGCTGCTGTGCCTCCAAAGCCCCGGGACCCAAACAAAGCAAACATGGCACATGGTTAGTCAGGGAAGGGGGAAGGGTTACTATGGCAACCGCCACCTAATTTACATATTCATTATGCAACAACATTAGTACAGAATATGTTGACCTGTAGTACTAAAACTACTACAGTTATAGGTATCAAATTTTAATAAGTGATAGATTAGACCCCCCCCCCCCAACGAAATGCCACCTTATCGTGGTGGAGGGGTTTATGCACCTGACTGATCCTACGAGCTATTCACCCCTGGTAGGGCCGAAACCATCTGACAGTTGGAAACGAGACCAAGACGCTGGGTCGACTGAACCTGACGTAGACGATGTGCAGTCAACACAAATACACGAGCAGCGGAAAAACCAGTCCACACGCACAAACATATGACAAATAAACTGCACGCGGAGAACATCTTTCCTGGTTTTTCTTTTGCCGTCGCAAACGCGTGGAACGCCTGATAAAACCTGTTGTCCCGGAACAAAATTAGCATTGGAAATCGGGTTTGGCATGTGTGTGCATGTGTATACACACCCACACACACACACACACACACACACACACACACACACACAGCACGTCAGCCCTCGAGGCAGCACAAGTCAAGTGACGCGACTGCACAACCATCCACAACCTTCCACGTCCTGCAAAACAAACGCCGACGTCGAGATCCGCTGCATTATTTCTGGATTTGCCTCAGTACTGAAGTGTAATTTAGATTACGTCGCCTTAGCAACGGTCAAGATAGCCTTTGTTACAAGAAAAACAATGAGGGAAGGAGAAGGAATGGGATATTTCGCACATTTGGTGTCACGGTGGTGCAGTGGGTAGCCTCACAGCTAGAAGGTCCCGGGTTCAATCCCAACCCTCCGGGCCTTTCTATGTGGAGTTTGAATGTTCTCCCCATGTCTGTGTGGGTTCTTTCCAGATTCTCCAGCTTCCTCCCGCAACCAAAAACATGTACTAGGTGAATTGGCTACTCTAAATTGTCCGTCGGTGTCAATGTGAATAACTGACTGTCCAAATGAACGGTGGTGCGTGTGTGCGTGAACGTGCAGAGCTTTTAAGGAATGTTTCATACGCCGTTTTGCGCATAAAAGCCATTCATCTGGGCTCATGCTTTTCTCAGGCTCCGTCTAGTCACAGGAGTCCACAAACTCTTCCACAAAGCCGTGGCATCACTCTTCGCGCGGTGCACTTTACAACCCTGCGCCTGCCTCGATAGCGCCCTCTGTCACTGCATCTGCACGTATACATTCTACTGACGTCGGTCGGCCACAGAGGCTGGTACTGTGGAGGTTCCATCTGCCCACACTGGCTTCAGCCACGTGACGAGCCGTGGGCATGTACATGAAACGCACACAGACGTGGAAGCAACAGGGGCCTCGCAGGGTTCTGGTCGGTTCTATTCAGGGACATGTCAAAGGTCAATACTTTCTCCTTTCGATGTTTGCTGGGTGAAGAAGATTTTTCCTTCCAGCTGCTGTGCCGTAGCAGCCACCTCACAGCAGTACTCCGACTCCCTTGGAGTTTCGGGGATTATTTTCAACAGTCCGCTTGACAGTCTGAAGGCACCTGTCAGTCCCAGGTCGACCTGAGCGGGTGCTGCTGATTCCTTGCCTTGTTGGAGAATTTACAATCACTCTTGACTGTGGCAAGAGGAATCCCAAGGTTTCGCGCAATGTGACGCTGGCTAAGTCCACCCTCAGCCTGCACGCCCCCTCAGAGACTCAGGTACCTCATGTGAAATCTGACATGAAAAATAATAATGTACTAACAAGTTTGATCAGATTGAATTGCTGTCCTTGAATCACCACCTAATCGTGGTGGAGGGGTTTGTGTACCTGGGTGACCCTAGGAGCTATGTTGTTGGGGGTAATTCGCCCCTGGTAGGGTCTCCCAAGACCAACTGGTCCTAGGGGACAGGTCTTTATCCTCTACGTTAAGTCCACGTCCTCATACAGACGGGGCTGTTCCGACTGGGCTCCGCGTACATTACGTTACAAGTGTGGTACGTTTTCGAGGGGCTTATGGATCCGTCCTCAACGTAGAAAAACGGTGCAGTGCCACCGGAAATTGTGGGGGCGCTGTAGCACAGTACAGCTCATGTGGCGGAAGAATAGAAGAACAAAACGCAACATAAACACCAAAAGATTAACAGAAACGGCTCAACTTTTTGAGGACAGTCTGTGCCATAGACTGTACATATTAGTGTCATCTTGGAGCCAAAAACAGGATGTGACCATATTTGCATGAACGGCAGAAGTGCCAGCGGAGCGTAGGGAAGCTAACTAACTGTTAGCCTATGGATGCGAAAACTTCACCAAACAGTGTTAAACAAAACCATATGACAAACACTTAACATAACTGAGTGAATCTCAGGTAAAACTATGAACATATTGAATAAATAGAAGATACGAAGGTCCGACTCCACTGGAGACACTAGTTACCATAGTAACATGTCAATCAAACCCCAGCACAGCAGTGATATATTGGATTATTTGCCGTAATATCTTAATAATTGAGCAAAAAGTTAAAGATGAGCCAGATCATTTATTAGAGGAAACAAATAAAATGTTTCAGACCATAGTGACTTATGACAAATCATTTTTTGCTTCATATTTTGAGACAGAATCAAATGTCTTCCCATGGGCCCCCCACCTGCAGGAAGGGTCTTAAGGGTCCGGTGCTGTGTGTTTTGGGTGGCAGCTGAAGGTGGGGGCCTGGGTGGTCCGATCCCCGGTTGCCAAATGTAGCTCCAACTGTGAGGAGACTCAGGACATGCTGGAGGGACCCCCTAGAGGAGCTGGAGTAGGTGGCTGGGGAAGAGGCTGCTGCCGCTGCCACCCTGACCAGGATAAGTGGAAGGTGACAGATGGACAACAACCCCGAACATGTTTTATATTTTAAATTGTCCAAAGTCGACACATTTAGCTTCGACCACAGTTTCAACTCTTTTTTGATGATTTTTACTCATATTTCAAGACCTGCAGAAAATACAGGGACGGTGACTACGTCAAACAAAAGAATGCACCGTCAGCTTCAGGTCGCAGGAACCCGTTTGACTCGAGCGTCAGTCGTTCTTCTCATGTTCCCGCTTGAAAACAACCAACACAGTAAACATGTTACATCCCCTGCCTCTGCTTTCTGTCACACCTTCTATTATCTTGGTTTTTTTTCAGCTTAGAAAAGCATATTATTTCACAAGTCGTTGGCGCGGAGGCGTTGTCCAGCAAAGGGTGGGGTAGCACGTCGACGGCGGAGGAAACTGACCATGTCTGCAGCAGTGTTTTTTAAGAAGCCAGAGCCTGTCGTGGAAAAGATTCTACATCAGCCGTCCAGGATCAACGCTCGTCGTTATGCGCCACGTCGCCTCGCGTAGGAATATTTACCTCAGACCAGAGTTAAAGAGAAAAGCATGTGATTGTACGATAAATTCAGCCTGGTCCGGCCCGGGTTCTGTCGCCTTTTTCAAACTCCCATAAGCCCCGAGTGGAAACGAGGCCCGGCTCAATAAGAATCATCCTCCTGAAAAGTAACACGGTGTGACGAGTTTTCACGAGCTGCCTCGAAGTCAGTTAATTTCATCACTGTCAATCAAACATAATGTCACATCTAATTACATCTATATATACCACGCAGATATATAAAAACCTGTGATATGGTTACATTGTCTATGATTCATATATACAGTCTTCTTCTTCTTCTCCTTCTTTTCCTTTGGGCTGTTCCCTTCAGGGGTCGCCACAGCCAATCATCTGCCTCCATCTCACCCTGTCCTCT
>JAQQAE010006927.1:0-16264 GCA_029823295.1 Pseudamia nigra
TTCTACATTGATGCTTTTTATTCTCGCACCTTGAGACTCTTCATAGTTTTTTGGAGTTGAGCGTGTCTTGAGCCTCTTTAGTGACGTCTGTACAACAGCCATCGGTCCAAGGTACCGGGTAATGTGAGCAGAAATGCGCAGAATTTTGGAAAGGTGTGAAGTGGGCCCTGGTGCGGCTCGAGCCAAAATGGCCCAGGTGTGAGTACGCCCTTAGAGTCACTACATGTGGCAATCAAAAAAATGTTAATAAAACCACAAAACATTCTTTATATTTTATCTTGTCCAAAGTAGTCATGCTTTGCATTCTTTCATTAGATTCCCAATGTTGATTTTCAGTTCACATTTGAGTTAATCTGTGCCATTTCAGTCCAGAGTCAATAGCGCTATTTGGGTGGCTGTGATTCACTAGGTAGAGCTGGTTTGTTCATAAACTGGAAGGTAGATGGTTTGATCCCCAATGGCATGTCTGCATGCCAAAGTGTCCTTGGCCAAGACACTGAACCCTAAGTTGCTCCCAGTCACTGGTATGTGAATGTATGTGCTTGTGTGAGCGAATAAGTGAATGGACAGCAGTGTAAAATGCTTTGAGTGCCATAGGGTAGAAAGGAGCTATACTTGGAGACAAGTCCAAGACCATTTACAATCACTGTACCGTCAATCTGAAAAATCTCAGGAAATTTGATTGTTTGAATCAAGCACTATTTTCCTTTCATGAGTACCAGTTTCAACATAGGATTTGATGGGGTTTCTTGCTACAATATGTATTCGTGCAGTAGTTGTAGTAGCACTAATAGGACTATTGACTTTGTACCCACTTGTCCTCTGCACAAAGCAATTGTTGGTCCAAAGAAGGCGACAAAGGGCACAAATCAAGTCTTGTCAAGGGAGATGTGTAATTTGAAAACTGTTCCAGATGACAAACTAAGGAGGTGTGTCCAGATTTTTGAGTGGTGGTGTATATTATGAATGTACATGCACACTATTTTGTCAGTCATACTGGAAGATGTGCCTGTTGTACCTAAAGGAGCTTGGACATCTCCTTCCAAATCCATAGGAATCACTATAATGTCTGAGCTGTTCCGCAGTTATAGCCATAAGCACTAAATGAATTTTTAAAAATTATCAAATTGAAGAAAATGAACAATATAGTAAACAAAATACTCAAGAAAATGAACAAAATTGATCAAAATTAAGATAATAAATAAGGTAAAAACAGAACAGAGCACAGTTAGGAGTGTTAAGAAGGGAAGATGAGCCTAAATGAGTGAAATGACCCAGAAGTATCCTGAAAACCCAAAAACCTGGAGGAATTTAATGTGTCTCCAAAACAGAGAGTTTGGGCTAAATATAGTTCAAGAGTCAGGGGATTTTATGTCACCCCACAAAAAATCCCCGCTCAGGGGCATTATACCAACAATCCTGTTTACCAAGATGGCCCAGAGCAGGCTTCACTGCTGATAGAGAATGGTTCTTACTTCTTGTCTCTCTAGTGGGCAGAGTCTGAAGGGTTGACACATTGAGGATGAATGAAAGTAGATTAATACAGTCTAAATATAATAGTGCACTAATGCTGCATTTTTCACAGGCATTACAGTGGTCCCTTGTGTATCGCAGGGTTTACGTTCTAAAAATAACTCACGATAGGTGAAATCCATGAAGTAGGTTCTTATAGAAAAACAGTTTTCAGGCCCAAACATTTGTTTGAGAAACAAAAAAAACAAATGCTTTCCTACAAAAAAACACGATGGACTCCAGAAACAACAAATATAATTTCAACGATCAACCTACGAAGCTGGATACCACAAATAGTGACCCATGCGTCACAGCCCCCAATGCGCGTTCATACGCTGTATAAAAAGTACATGAAAATTGCACTGAAAAAAATCCGCGAAACAGCAAGGCTGCGGAAGGTGAACCGCGGACCACTGTAACAGTATTTTATCATATTATTCATGTTATACAAAATCAATGAAGTGAGATAATTGAGAGCTTGGAAACAAAAAGTCAGTTTTCTCATGGTCTGTGCATGTCAGGCCCAATATTTATTTTAGTAACTTTTAGATTAAACAAATGGTTGAAATGTGTAAGTCAGATGCACTTCTTCCATTTGAATAAATGAAACAGGATCAGCTGCAAGCAGTGGGCAATGACCGGGGCTGTTCAGTGAGGCTGATGTAGAAATAGCTTGTTAAGGGCACCGTATGTGAGCTCCAAGAAGCCCTGACTCCCATGCAGTTACTTTGAACTTCTACTGCAAAATACTATGTGAAAAATGTTTTTTGTCTTGAATCATCATGGTCTCAAACGTTTTAGTTGGACCCTCTAGTAAGTGTTCAAGTGGTCCACCTTCAACTTTTTCCTCCATTATTACGATATTACAGCTATCCGACAAATCACTGCCATGCTGGGATTTGTGGGTTTTGGCGGACACCGGAGGACTACTGGATTTGCAGAGGAAGAGTAAGTGTAATGCTAAAACCTCCAGCAGATTACTAGAGAGGCATCTGTGTTCTAATGGGAGACCAAATATAGTATTATGGGATGAAAGTTTCAGATTACAGGGGAGTATTTTGGACATTGTATCTCAATAACTCTCCCAGAAATTGAATAAACTCCAATTACAATAAAGGTGGGACAGTGTGTAAAACAAATAAAAACAGAATACAATGGTTCGCAAATCCTTCTCAACCTGTATTCCATTGACTACACTATAAAGACAAGATATTCAAACTGATAAAATGATTTTTTTTTTTTTTACAAATATTCACTCATTTTGAATTTGATGCTTGCAACACATGTCTGTTTGTGGTTCATAATGCTGCATACATTTTCATTGGTGACAGGTGTGGACTGCAGGCAGGCCAGTCTAGTACCCACACTCTTTTACTACAAAGCCATGCCATCTTGCTGAAATAAGTGGGGACATCCCTAAAAAAGATGTTGCTTGAATGCAGCATATGTTGCTCCAAAACCTGTATGTACCTTTTTGCATTAAAGGAGCCTTTGCGCTAAAAATCTGGATGGTCCTTTTCCTCTTTAGCTGAGAGGACACAACATGCATGATTTCCAAAAGCAATTAGAAATGTGGATTCGTCAGACCACAGCACACGTTCCCACTTTGCTTCAGTTCATCTCAAAAGAACATGGGCCAGAGGCACCGATGCGTTTGTGGGTGTTGTTGATGTTTTGCTTTGCATGGTAGAGTTTTAACTTGTAGATGTAGAGATGAACTGTGTTGATAATGGTTTTCTGAGGTTCCTGATCCCACATGGTAATATGCTTTACAGAACGATGTCGATTTTGAATGCAGTGTTGGCTGAGAGATCAAAAGTCTCAGGGATTTGCTGTTGGTTTTTGGTCTTGTTGCTTACTTACCAAATCATGACACGCACCTATTTCCAATTAACTTGTTCACCTGTGGAATAGCACACACAGGTATTTTTTGAGCATTCCTCAGCTTTCCCATTGTTTTGTTGCCCCTGTCCCAGCTTTTCTGGAAAATGTTGCAGACATCAAATTCAAAATGAGTGAATTTTTGCAAAAAACAGTGAAGTTTATCAGTTTGAACATGAAATATCTCGTCTTTGTGGTGTATTCAATTGAATACAGTAATCCCTTGTTTGTCGCCGGTGTTACGTTCCGGAACCCCCGTGCAATCAGTGAAATCCGCGAAGTAGCGGCACCATATTTATTTTATTATTTTACTTTTTTTTTTACCTTTATAAACCCTCCATGCACTGTTAACAACCCACCCTTTACTTTATTAATGACAGCGCTTAAGCGTAAAGCTACGTATATGAGTGTCAGGGGTGCTTGCACTTTTTCATCATGTGAGCTACTTATAAAATGACCAAGTCAAAATGATCTACCTACTGTAAATTTAGATCGACTGTGTGGAAGTGCACCCCCCTCACAGCCCCCCCGCCGCCGCAGCAGACTGGAAAGGGAGAGAGGCCCAGAGGGGGAGCGGATGGCCCCCACACTGGGCGTCCCAGAACATGGCATCTGAATCTAACGAAGGCTGGCAGACCCACCTGCGACTGCCCAGGCACGGGAATGCCGGGTCTTCCCGATAGATCGGAGCGACCAGATTTATTGCCTTTGTCCCCCTAAGTTCAGACACCGCATTCCAGGACGCCTGGTGCGGGGGTCGTCTGCGCCCCGTCACGCAGTCGACCGACACTACCTTCGCGGGTGAACAGTAGCCCGCAGTTGACGTAATGAGCACCCCTGCTATAGGTACTGTACTGTACAAAAATAATACCTATAATAATAATAATAATAACACATTATATTTATAATAACAATAATGATGATACAGTGACTTTATGAGACTAACATGTAAGAGCAGAGAGGAGACAGTAATGATGACGATGAGGGTGATGATGACGTTTACGTACTGCACAGCCGATGACAGCTTTACGGCGCAGTATCAGCATATCTAACAGTTTTACCTTATCTGCTATGGTCAATGTCTTCCTTTGCCACTTAGGCTTCACTACCAGAAGCCTTAGAAGATGAAGGAGGCTTGGGCGGCATCGCAGGGGTTGAAATAACGCAAATTCACAAAAAACACAAGCACAATGCGAAAATCTACGATATAAAATGCAGTACATATGCTCTCCATAAAAATCCGCGATGCACTGAATCCACAAAAGGTGAACTGCAATATAGCTAGGGGTGACTGTATAGATTGAGTTGCAAATCATTGTATTCTGTTTTTATTTATGTTTTAGGTTATTTATGTTCCACAATGTGCCAACTTCATTGTAATTCAGGTTTATAAATGTATAAACGTAATCTCAGACTATAAATAAGTTTATGTCTGCAACACTGGCAGTTTTAACATGAGGGATTAACAAAATTCCATACTGACTTCCATATTGGTGTTGCTTTTCATCCCTGAAGGTTGACACTCTGCTTTGACACTTTAATTAGTCACAGAGAAAAAGCATATATTGATAGTGTAAAAACTCCATTCATTCAACTGTCAACTATTTTCTATTAGTTGCCTGATTCAAATATTGGCCTGTTTTGTTTGTAGAGTAAATATTTGTACAGTCTAATTGTGCATACAAACTCAGCACCCACGGGCATAATTTGCATATTATTGGAAGTAGGGCAATGTTAACAGTTTGAACTCTTCCATCTCCAAATTAATGATTAGGAGCAAGATCTATCTTAGTCAGATATTACCTCAGTTTTTCATTTAACACGACAATAGAATCTATCATTACACCTTAGGCTGGATAAAATTATCCAAGGGTCGTCTTTGATAAAGAGATTACAAGGACAACTAATCAGCATGGAAGTATTATGAATTAAATCTCTTTCAGCTCTGTGTAATTAACATGAAAAGTTGCACATTCTGTTACTTTCACTCAGTGCAGATGCGAGCTTTTGAACTTGGCAGCCAAAACACTGAAATATTACATGAAACGTGCCAATTTTTAACATTTCAGTCTGCGCAGGCTATTAAAAAAAAGAAAAAGGAGGCAAAACTGGCAGCTAAATCTAATGGGAACAACCTTTACCGGGGAGGATCAGGAAGATTTTCGCAGTGTGGTTTTTAGAAGATGAAGGAAGAGAAGATTACAAGGTGATGATACGGGCTGAGCGAAGGTGAATAAAAGCCTATACCCCTAATCCAGAATTTAATTTCTCACCTTATTTTATATTTATATCAGTATATTCACACAGATATCATCCTTTTACCATGAAACTAAGCTGAAATGTCAGGGCTTTGTAATGCGGGGTGACGGTAGTGGCTTAACACAAGAGAAAAATGCGGTGTAAGGAAGGAATTTCCAAGTGTTAGGGATGACAAATTGCACTATTTCCAAAAGCCAAAGGTTCAGGGGAAGGCGATGAAACAAACAAACGTCAGATTTCCAGTTTATTTATTTATTTGTTTTAAAGCCTGCAGGAATTGATTATTCCACCCAAATCGGAACAAAAGCAACCAGAAAGACTGGAAAAGAGCTGAAATTCACTATAGAATTAGTTGAAGGAGACATATTTCACGGCACTTTAATTCAATTCATACGTCCCTAAAATTTCAGCGCAAAATATCAAAGATCCTTCATTTTAGCATGCACCTTTTTCAAATCTGTATCAAGCAGGGTGTTCCTGTTAAGTCTTGTGTCCTTCTGTGTCAAGGCTTCGAAGCGCCTGCTGAGAAATCCAGGGCGAGTTTTTGTCAAGCTCATATCGGGGTTTGTGTTGACGACATATGTGGTGATGTTCAAAGCCTTGCAACCTGGCAGTGCCACAGGTCTGATTCATGAAGTTGTTCACGTGTTGATGTATGCGTTGCGGCGGCGGTCTTCGTTTGTATGACGGCCTGGGTCAGGGGTCAGCAACCTTTACAAAATATGCAATTTTTTGACAGAAGCTGCAAAAAATATCTGAACCCTTCATGCACCACATGGTGTTCCATCTGTTTCTTTTTTCTGTTTATTTACCTGATCATTTAATTCATTTCTGTTTATTTAATTCATTAATTGGTTCATTATTTTGTCCATTGTGTAGTTTTTTGTCCATTTTCCTAACTAATTTAGTTCATTTTTGTTGATTTTGTGGCGTATTTCATTGATTTTATTCTTTTCAAATTGTATTTTGCTTGTACAGTCTTTAGTTCTAGTATCTTTAGTTTACTGTTTTTGGGAATTTATTTGATTGTCTTGTTCGTTTACTGTTCAATTTGTCAGTTATTTCATTCATTTTTTTCCTCATGGCGATTGGTTATTATGCATTAATTTTCAGTGAGTTTTAGCCATTTATGTACATTTTTGTTCATTTGATTTTGATCATTTTCTTTATTATTTTTTTTCAGTTTCATGCATGTCATCTTCATTTTATTGTTTGCTTTGTTTTATGGATCATTTTCTTTAGTGTTTTGTTTTTTCATTTTTTTAGTGTTGATTTGCTACTTATTTTCATTGTAATGTGTCTCTTCAATCACTACACAAAGCTACAAGAGCCACAGGAGGGGGGCGAAAGAGCCACATGTGGCCCTGGAGCCGCAGGCTGCAGCCCCCTGCCCTAGGTCGACCCCCCATTTAAGTTTTCCCTGGTCTTAAGATTTTGATGTGAAGTGTATGAGCCTTTGCCTTTGTGCTCCTTCAAATTGCCCCTCCATGATATCTTATATTAAATGAAAGTTCAGCAACATGTGACGAATTTCAGAGCATTTAAATTGTAATGATATCCATTACACGCTGCTTGTTTCTCTGTTAAATAAAAACCAATCCTCTGGGAGATTTCCTTTTTCAAGATGTTGCTGCTCTGTTTTACAATGAGATAATGAAATTTCTACCTGAAGGACTTGCGTAGTGTCAATTTGTTTTAAAGGCATAGTCGTGAGATGAGGATGAATTTGATGAAACAGAGGCAGGCAGGAGATAAATGAAGAGGAAAGGTGAGCAGGGAGAAAGAAAGTGATGGCAAGAGAAGCAGATCATGGTAGAAAATAACTGTATATGGAGAAGATGTCAGGGTAAAAGGAGGAATTGTAGAAGACGGGAGAGGAAATTGGAGAAGCCATATGAATAAAGGAAGAGAAAGGAGCGTGAAATGTGAAAGCGGAGCCAAAGGGAATAAAAAAACAGTTAAATGAAAGCCTTAAAAAAATCAGAATATCTGCAAAAAAAAAAACCCAAAATCCAAGCGTGGAGCTGACTGGATTAGAGTTTGAAAAAGAGATGATCATCAGAGGATTTAAAGTTTGAAATCACATTTGCTGGATATCTCCTTCAACTTTATTCAAGGGCATCAATTCTCCATCACTCTACCCCCCCCCTTCCTCTGCCTTAACGTATGAAGAATTGTATCAATACTTTGGTTGGGGAAGAGGAAAAACTCAAATTACCTGCTCAATACTTCCTCCATGCTCAATAATCTTTCAAATCTCTGTTTTTGTTTTTATTAATTTGACACCTGTATGAACACTACACCACACTTTCCTTCCCTCTCGACTGGAGGTTGTAGAATGCAGTATTTAAATTTATCCTGATATGGCTTGGTTTTTACACTTACCGGCCACTTTATTAGGTACACCTATTTAATTGCTGGTTAACATACATATCGTGGCTCCTGAGGCTTTATTTTTACCTGTGACGGAGATAATATACTATCATTCATCAAAATGAACAGAATAAACAAAAATCAACAAAAAGAAGAAAAAAAATTAACTTGGTAATGCACCATATTATCAAGAAAATTAACTAGATTAAACAATAGAATCAATTAAATGAATAAAAATGAAAACAAAGGGTGAGAAAATAAACAAAAAAAAAGCAAAATTGTGGCCAAAATGATGAAAAAAATGTAATTCTTGATTAAGATAAACAAAATAAGATAATTATGTTCAATTATGTTCATTTCCGAAAAAGAATTCAGGAAAATCAAAAATCATTTCAGAAAAAGGCCAAAAACCAAACCAAACAGTGCTTTGACTCAAAACAAAACAAATCGAGGAGAAAGCTAACGATGTTAATAATAAAAAATATAATCTGCAAAATGAAAGGCAAACCTAAAATAAGCAAGAAAATGAACCAATTTAGAAGCAAAATGAACAAAATACTCAAGAAAATAATGAAAAACTAACAATATAAACAACAAATTGAAGAAATGTGAGCACAACCTGAAGCAAAATGAAGAAAAGTGAAGAGACCCCCCCAACAAATAAGCTAAATAAGAAGCAAAATTAGAAGACAATGAACACAAAGCAAGAAAAATTAACTAATCAAGACAATTAACTAAATAAAGAAAACCTAATCAAGAAAATGAAAAATAATAGCAAATGTATAAAGATAATGAATGAAAACCTACATTTTTTTAGGATAAGGTGACTTTCATTGTCTTCTAAATATTATTCTATTAAGAAGGTTAAAATGAAAGAAAGAATCAAGTGTGGATAAAAGCCCAATGTACATAGAAAAGATGAATATAGTACCAGGCACATGAGGGAGGTCACATCCATTCAGAAATTTGATTAAAAATGTAAACATTGGAGAATTGAGATAAAAGCAATAAACCAGGTTCAGAAGTAATTTCTTTTTTATTTCTTTGCTGTGGCATTTTTGTTGCTTTTAATAACCAAGGAAATTCTGTCCTCTTTCAAAAGAGGACTACTTGCCATACTCGCTTTGTCTGTTTTACCACAGCAAATAAAAAACAGCCCCGGGGAGGCTTTGTAGAAAACCAGTTTCCTATAGATCACTTTAATCTGTTAAAGAGACATCAAGGCATACAGTCATCAACAGTCTGCTCAGAGAAAACTGAAGGCAAACCTGGAAGGACGGCAAGCGCTTCTACTGGCTCACATGCCTTTTGCATACAAATATATACCTGATTAACCACCATTTCAATAGTACTGTACATCAAAGGCAACGCTCAGTATAAAAGAGGGTACAGATCTGCACCTTTGCACACGATGTAAAAAAGACCACAGACCGAATGAAATGAGATGATTATCCAGCATTGGAAAATAACCCAATTGAACAGTATGGCTTTCATAAAGAATAATTCAATGTAGAGCTTGGCAATTCAATTCAGTTGAGTTTATATAGCAGCAATTGTTATCCAAGATTATCTCTAGGTGCTTCAAAAGTCAAGGCCAAAGCCTTAAAAGATTATAGCGAGTGCAAACCTAACATAATCTCAGAGAGCAATCCTAGGGTGACAGGGAGGAAGAAAAACTTAATTTAAAGCAAGAGAAGAACCTCCAGCAGAACCATAGACTGGATATAAAATATGTCACCAATAGGTTTATGAAGATCTGTTGGTAGCTCAAACAAGTGCGTGCATACCCACACTCAATTTGTCAGAGAAAAGGGTGAACCTCTCAGCAGTCTTGTAAGGGAGAAGTCCCCGCTGTCGTCTGGTAGGGAGGAGGCCCTGACAACTGACTTAGGTCACCAACTGAACTTCCCACAGCAAATCGCCAGAACCTTTCCTTGGTTAGACATTGTACGCTGGTCCATCACCACATGGACGGCCATTATGGCCAAACTCACAATACTGTACCTTCTGAAGATGGGACAGAGGCTGCATTTCAGAGGAAGAAGGAGAAGTATACAAAGCTTGCAGATGCATATACACAAGCTGGTTGGAAAGCATGCACCTATAGAGGGGAAGTTGGCTGCAGTGGCTTCACTGGAACCTCCACCCAGTGTTTTGTACTCTTGCTGTCAGAAGCTGGAGAAGGCTCTAAAAGACCTGGTAGAGGAGGCAGAGTAGAGGAGCTTTTGGCTCTGGCTTCCCAGTAAAGACAAGTCTTGGGGGATAGGCAGAGCCCAGGTTCAGCTCTACCACCTCAAGATGTTCTGGAGTAAAGGAGCAAAACATCAAGGAACGGTGGCTCGCAGCTGATGGCCCTGCAGCTGAACCAATGGCACTGGCAGACGTGCATCAGGCAGAAATGCCCTGCAGCTGAGCTCACCTGTGCTTACATCTAATGTGGAATGTGAGTGGAGCTGAGGTGGATTAAATCCAATGGTGAAGATCTCTGCCTCTCTGGCATCTGTCCATCAGAGCACCTATGACATTAATTAGGTGTAAACATTGGTGTACTCTTGTCATTTCTACAGATTGATTTGTCTCCACAGAGTCCAAACCTTAACCCTGTTGAGATGGGGTGCTCAGGAGAAGACTTTACACAGTGTCCATCATTACAAAATCAGATACAAAAATGGAACAACTTTGGATGGTTGGAATGTTCATAGGCTGATCAAAATGATGGTGAACATGTGCTGTAATCAGAGCTAAAGGTAGTCACATGAAATCTGAATGAGACATTTTTGATGTAAGAGTTGGATAAGGATCCAATGCATCCTGCAACAAAATGGATCACAATTTTCACACTGGGCTGTCTTCTGTTTTTTTGTTTTTCTCCTTTTAATTTGCCATTGCCATTCATAAGTAATTTCCTCTGGTTCTTACAAAGAGTGGACTATCCAAAAAGTGTTCACACTCTACATACATGTACCAGACAATAGAGTAGTTTGACGTAGATTGAGAGCACCTGTTTTGGTCAGACCAAAGACCAAATCAACAGGAGGAGCATCCCACCCTGGTAATTTAGTCGGAATCAAACTGGAAAGTCCAGAAGTTAAGCCCAAATTGGGTGGATGTGAAAGCTCCCCAAATATGTTGCATGATCTCATCAATTCAATTCAGTTCAATTCAATTGTATTTGTACAGTGCCAATCATAATCCAAAATTATCTCTGGGCACTTCACGATTCAAGACCGAAGCCTCAAGACTATATCAACAGTGATGCATATTTGCACTCACCAATACCTATGTATGTATATATACAGCAATGGTGGGCCGTCAGGGCCAGCAAGGCCTTCTCTGCTGGCCTACCACAATCAGACATCATTATCATAATTACAATAAAAGTCAATTTCATTTTAAATTTATTTTTCCTAAATATATATATAATTATTCTCCATATTCTGTTCTCTTCGTGTTATATTATATCCATTTGGTTACGCTACGTCCAGCGTTGTAGTTTTAGGTTAGAGTTTTTATCCAATCAGAATTCAGCTAGCTTGTACTTCCTGGCCTTGGCGCAGTTGGAGGAGGTGGGCCACGGCCTTACACGGTTGCTCATGTGCGAATACGTGCACATGTAGCCGACGTTTTTCAAATATATAAATCTCTTGTTCTACTCCCGCTACATTTGCGCAGAGTGATGAAACTTTAAATCGCTGCCTTGTATAATATATAATCCAGTAGAAGTCTGTATGTGACCAAAAAGGACTCACATAAGCCAAACAATTAGTAAATTTGTATACAGGTGTTGTGATCTCCTCCTATGTAGAGCCGTAACCATGCTTTAGCCCGTTTCAGAGCTGTTAGTGTGAGCACAGACCAGCGGGGGAATGGGAATGGGGGACAAATGCACTCCGGCCTGGCTCAAAATGGCCGTAGTGCGAGTACACCTCCAGTCTTCTCTAAGCTGCCTTGAAGTACAGTACACTGTACTTTAATTGATAACATCTTACTGTAAATGTTCACTATGAAAGCTGACTACTAATTAGTAGAGTTTCTTAGTAACTTATTTTAATGGAAAATACAGTATATACAGCATGAAGTATTTTGCACACTTTTATCTTATCAGTGGTGCAAGAGGAGAGATTAGAGACATAGACTGTTAACATTGTTAAAGTGGAAGATTGGTTGGAATTTCACTGTATTTTCTGATTGCAATAGTTAGTGCTGAAGTGTCCAAAACATGCAGTTTGCTCACTTATTTTGTTTTTCTTCTTTTGAAGGGGGTTCATATAATCATAACTTGAAACAGATGGAAAAGTGACAATTGTTCTCTGAAATGTCTGGTGTTTGGTCATTATGTTGGAATGGTAGTTTTGCCCTTCAGGGGCTCTGAAGATAGCCACTGCATCACATCTGAAGGTAAAAGAATGCTCCAGATGTCTGATGTGGCCATCAGGGGAAAAAATAATTCCACTGTCACATTGAGCACTTGGAAAATCCTATTCCATGCACACAAGGATTCGATACATTTATTGGCACAAATCAAATAGTCACAAATGACTAATTATTCAGACTCAGAACATGTGCAGTGCTTGAGTAAATCTGTCAGTGGGTAAGTGTTAAAGTTTGCACTATATTGCTGTTTTCACATTCCCACGAAGTTACTGTATATGAAACCAGGATTGCCACACATACAATATTTAGATTTTATGGGTTTTCCCACATTTACTAAGATTACAGTATTTCCAAGACCTTCTTTATCTTATCACTGTGTGAGAATGTAATCATTCAATCCACCAAACATCTCAAAACAAGAGTGAACACTAACAGGAGAATATTGCTGAGGATTTTGGCACATCTTTTTGAGGAACTACCAACATGTTTAGCTGTGTTGCTCATTCCACAAATGTACAATCCTTACAAGCTCTACCACGTTTTAAAGTTGAGTAATAATTGACCGCAATAATATTTATTTCTTTTGAGGAGTTTAATATTGTCACATCTGATCAGTTGGGATATAGGTATCTATGTGGAAGAACTTGAAATAGCAAATGGGGATTGTGACTGGTGGGCGCTTGGGATATGTGGAGTCTGTACTACAGCCACTAGATGATGACATGATGAAATAATCTCATTTTAATTCTTTTTCCAAGTCAAATAGGATTGTCTTCAAACAAATTTCTCCATACATGACATCTTTCCAGCCAGTCAAAATGAATGCAATGATGAACTCAGCTCGTGAACATACTGTACAGTACTGTATGTGTCCTTCTTTATGTCAAATGGAAGGTATTTTACACTTACAAGCCAGTGTTATATTAATGCAGAGAAGATTTGTTGGTTCTGACTTGTGTCCAGTAATTTGAAGCCTTTGGTATGATATGTTGTCATTTTCCTTCTCTCAACACTGAGTAAAAGGAGAACATCAGAGATGTAACTACACATTGAAAATGGCAAGCACTGACAATAGCGATACGGCATGTACTGTATAGTCAAGATCACATTACTATTTTCCTGTTTTATATGCTATTTTCTTTTGCAGGGATACAGCCATTTTATTGCCAGGACTCACTTCCCAACCTGCAAATATTCCATCAAAACAATTTTTCTCAGAATGTCATTGCCTCTGTGTTCTGTCCTTCACAGTGCCCAAAATAGATGTGATTCATTTAAAGACACAATATGAATTTTACAGTGAGCCAGAGGTCTGTAACAATTCCAACATGCTCATACACATAGAACAATGCAATTAAGAAATAATCATGAAGTAATAAAAAATTAACAGAAACTTAGTACAACAACCTGTCATATAACTTTACCAATTTAGGAACAACACAGACAGTGTTTGGTTTAAAGAAAAAAATGGCAGTGATTGCTTGAATGGCACTGAATGCCTTGAAACTGAAATGTTACCATGCTAGCTAGTAACTTAACTTACCAATATATGAAGCAAATGCAGCGCACGTCATGCTTCAGCTGCATAATCTGCAAGCACTGATGCTTGGTCAGGGCATCACACTTCAGTACTTAGTGTACCATTAAAACATTGCTTTTTGACACAGTGGGTACTCCTAAAGGCTGAGAGACAAGGTCTTGTTTATTGTTTGGTTTGTATTGGGCATAAATAAAAAGCAACTTTGGGTTAGAAACAGTCTCAGCCATAGGATTTGAAAATGGTCAAGGGAACAGCTAAAATTGAAACGATAGAATGAAAAAATGCATCAGAGCATAAATGGGTATCACTGACAAATATATTAGGAAAATCTGCCAACTGCCAAAACAGCTATAGTTACAGTACAAATACAGGTTTTACAGCATTTTAACCTGTCATCTTGGAAGACGCAGGGACCTTTTCTTCCTAAAATGGATGGATTATGGTTAAGTTGGACCACAATTTATTTGTCCAATAATTGATGATCCATCTTGCTTGTTTCTAAACATAAAGAAGTGAACAGCCCCTCTGGACTTGGGTTAGAGAATGTGTCTTTATGGTACACTGAAGTTTGACCTTACATTTGTAACTATAGTTGTGTGTGTTGGTGGTTGACAAACACTTCCTTACTGATTCTGTGCCCCTATGGATCAGTCCCTGATATGGGAATCCCATGTCCCACATATGTCCAGTTCCATCTAGAGCTGGAGAAGTGGGCCAGGACAGTTAAATGTGTCCTGATCAAAGTATTACACAGCCATGTATCCAGATACGACACACTCTGGTGCATATACAAAGCACCAGTGTGTTAGGATAATACAGTTTTTTAGTACCAAACATTTTCAGTTGGGTGTGGTTGGAAATTTTGAATGTCAGTGGACCAATTTGTGTATTTCATGTTTTAAGGAAAGTAAGAAATTTACCAAATTATCCGAAAACATTTAAAGAAAGCAAAATAAGTAGCAAAATGAACAAAGATGATGCACACGATAAACAAAAACCCCAAATCGTCAAAAATAAACCAATACTAGACTGCTTCCCACTGCTTCCCACTGGCTCTAGAAAATCAGCCTTTGCACTGTTACGGTAAATAAATTATGTAAAACCCACCATGGAATCTGCACATTTTATTCTTTAATTCCGTGTACTTCAGCTAAAAAGTTCAGAGAGACAAAGTCCTGTTAAGTCACAGAGGCGGCGGGCAGGAGGCAGGCGTTCTGGAGTTGAATATCAGCTGCACTGTCATCCTTTAACTACACTGCAGAGGCTTTTCTGTAGATAAAGACTTTAGTGAAGAGCGGGAAAACGCCAGGAAGAGAATGATGATACAGTGTGCAGGGTGCGCGTGTGTGTGTTTGGAGGTAGAAAAACTCATTCTGAATAACGCAGAGAGACTTCGAAGCTGTCATGCATACCTACAGTCTTTTGCCTTTCCCCCCTGCACTGTAAAGACGATATATCAAGGTGATTTATAACCATCAACAAAGCAGCAAAGTAATATGTTTATGTGTGTGAGGTAGGGATGCAGTACAGTACAGCTGCTGAATCAAACAATAGCCTCTTTAGGACTGTAGCAGAGGCTGCAAACACTAAGATGAAAGCAATTTACTGTCATGTCTCTCATGTGCCGCTCTCTCAGTTTCTTTTTTCTCTTCTGCAGAAATTGTGAGTTGCTGATTTTGCTTTTTTGGTTTTTTGTAAGACTGACAGCCAGAGAAACCATGCAGTACAAGGAAAACTAGGGAAATTATGGAAGTAAGTGAAATTTTGCACAGAAAAAAAAAGGACAGGTGGTGCTGAGAGTGAAAAAATATGCATGTACAGTTGCTGAGGCTCATGCACCTTAAGATGCCAGAGTATTATACACACACATGTTGCAAAAGAATGGATGGAGATATCTACTACCAGTCACAAGTTTGGTGTTTTTTCTTTATTTTTTATTTTCAACATTGCACATTAATACTTAAGACATTCAAACTGGGAAAGAGCATGTATGGAATTACATGTAGTAAACAAAAAAAAGTGATTTATATTGTAGATTGTCCAAAGCAGCCACATTAAGCTTTGATGACAGCATTGCACACTCATGGAATACTCTCACTGGCTTCATGATGTATATACTAATTCTCAAATAACAAGTGCATTCAATTTCTTGTCTTCAATTTCTTGGTGTAGTCAGCGATGCGGGCAAACTAGCTAGCAGCCCATGGTTTGTCGTGGTCAGTGGTATACATGGAATACAACCTCATAGCAGTGACGTGCGGTGAGGTTAATGGCTGGTGAGGCACTGACGTCATCAGTCAGATTGACAAACATATGAACCCTACA
>JAQQAE010006928.1:0-16264 GCA_029823295.1 Pseudamia nigra
ATATCATAGTATTCAGCTTAGCACCACTGCTTTTTACTCACAGAGATGAGTATGTTCTGGACTGCGTCTGATGGAATCTATAAATCCCCTCCTATTTGTCTTTGAAGTACATTGCATTTAGATATCTAAATAATTTTCTAATACATTTGTCAAAAACCACCGACCCATCTTTCTCCAGCACACAAAAACTCTCTGTGGATGCTACTTTTTAAAATCAAATCATGATTACACTTACCTGTTTCAATATACATTTCTGTTTAATTATTTTTACATCTTTTCAGCCTTTGTTACCATTGAATTTTGTCATGAATGTTATAGCCACTCCATAATATACTTCTGTTTCCTGCTTTGTAAATGCAATGTAAATGAAATAAAACTGTACATTTTATTTCATTTACATGTTTACATATGAAATGTAACTGAAATTGAGTTTATCATCATACTGTCTGCAGTGAATTGTTATTCAAAGTAAACTGTAATGTCACTGCTTACTTTTTAAAACTTGCATACAATCCCCACTTATTCTGATTTGGGGAATAAAATTTTGCATCTCATTTCTGATGTCTGCATTATGTTTTATTGGGTAAGTCACTGCCTTGAAAAATATCACATCTGTACATGAAAATACTTAAATGTTTATATGTTAGTAATGCCTTGTGCACGATGCAGTACAAGGCTGCATGATGCAACCTGATGAAAATACGTAGATCACAGCGTCTAAATGTGTTTTTTCACAGTCTCGCAGAAATATGAAGCAATAACATACAAGGAGGAAAATGTAATGACAAAGCAATATATGTGAGTAAACAAACTACACAGGCAAGTGAATGTCCAGCACTAAATTGCTGGGAAATTGCCTTTGTTCACTTGCGTCCACAAAGTGAACCATGTCAGCTAACAACTGCACGGCCAGCTCAATCAATGAAATTGCCTGCTGGGAAACACAGCAGTACAGATGGGGGTAACGTCAGCAGCTGAAGCTGTACTAGAAAGAGACCTTTTCCAGGATATCGGTGGATGTACAGTAAATATAAGAGGGATTTATCTGTTACAAGCTGCTGTGATGTGGAACATGTCCTGATGGGCACATGCTGTATGACTTATACCTCGTACAATCTGAATGTATCTGGATAAATGGAGCGAAGGAATGTTAGAAGGCTGCCCAATTAGACACATTGCTTACATGCACTCTTAAATTCAACTACTGTTTGAGTAGGTCACTAATCAAAATGTGATTTGCGCATTGTAAACAGCATATTCCATGTTGACATTCACAGGTACCTTTTTTTCTGAAAAAAGCTTTTTCCAAGTAAGAGTTATGCCAATGTTATTAAGGATTTATGTGCATTCTTTTGACATGTATACAATGCAATCTGAATATGAGTCTCAGTTGATTTTTCCACACGGCCTGTTTACAGTGAGCTCCGTGTGTTGTACGTGAACCAGCTATCCATCAGTTTGCAGGGCTGGAGTAGAGAAGCATAAAGCTACAGAAGCCAAAATCACAGGAAAAAAACACTATAATTTCAATCCACGCAACGTCCGTCTGCATCTTTTTCCTCTTTGTCCAAATCCAAAGCCTGAATATAAACAGAGAGGAACTGATGCCATTTCATGCCACTATAGTAAGGTCAAGTCATTTGTCAATGCTTCTTTGTCGAGCTACAGAGGACAGTAGAGCAGCACAGTCGTGTCTGACTGAATCTGATAAGTAGGGTTGGGGATTGCTTAGGATTTTTCCGATACCAGTGCTAAATCACTACTTTTAATATGGTGCTGGAGGCAAACATGCTCAAGTCAATACTTTTAAGAGAAAAAAAAATCTAACAAAATTTCCACCTCTGCCTGTTCATTGATCATGTTGACTTCAAACACAAAGCATTACAGTATTTTTAGCCCATACCTTCGTCACGTTTCATTAAATTTGACGTGTTTCCACCTTTGTATGCAAGTCTTTCCAAACCTTTACTGCACGTTGTGGTGCTGCAGTCTGCCTTCCTGGCGAGGCAAGGCCACACCTTTTTGGTTAGACATTTTTGCTGTGTTTTGCATGGTAGAGACTAGCTAAGCTAATGAAACTAATTGCCTGCTCCTGTTAGCCTATTTTTGTCTGTAATGTTCATTTTTAAGTACTGGATGTACATAGTGACAGTTCGGAGTATTTGGCTCTGATTCAGTGCAAGGCACCAAAATCTGCATAGTGACATAGTCTGGTAGGTACTGGAGATTCGATTCGATTCGATTCGATTCAGTTGTATTTGTATAGTGGGTGGGGTGGGAGTGTATAGGGAAGGGCGAGAGACGCTCAGTGCATCACAGTCTCCCAGCAGCCTAGGACTATGCAGCAGAACTAATGGAGGGTTCAGGGTCACCTGACCTAGCCCTACTTATATACTTTGACTCACAATGGTGATTTTAGTACCCATCCCTGCCAATAAACGATTGGTAATTACATCTGTGAGTCATATAGTATATTTAACACAGCTGTGAGCAGCCAAGTACAGGGTTAATATTCTACAGCCTTTAAACAGGGAAAGCAGAAGTCTGATCCCTTCTCGGAATTCCTGTCCAATTATACCCCAAAGCTATCAAGCACTGTACGGTACCTTCAAAGAAGAACTTGGAACAGAAGTTTTGTGGATACATGCAATATTAAACAGTGACTTTTTTCCAGAAGGCAGTGACAGCAAGTGGCTGTATTTGCACACTTGAAGAAGTCTGACACTTGCAGAAAACAGTGAAGAAAAAAGGATGCCAAGAGGCTGTTACTTGGTAGCGCTGAAGTAAAGTGGCACGAGCAGCTCCAGATGCTTTTTGAACATTTTGAAATGTTAAACGTTGCATTATTGTATGTGCTTTTCAGAGAATCTAAATAACTATATAGAAATAAATGCAAACAAGATATAAGGTAATGGAAGGTAACAGAAACAGCTTAGTAATAATACTAGAAATACTGGAAAGCATTTTAAGAATAATACTAGAAAGCACCCAGAAAGGGCAGATCTCCACCAAAGCAGCTCTTCATGGTGAAAGCCTACCATTATCATTTGGAATCACATACGCATAGTTATTAGTCTAATAGTTATACACAAAAATAATATTTCCATAATCGTGGTTTTCTTTTGGATCTAGCGTTGTAAATGTTGAACATAGATCAAATCTGTGGACACATTACTGAATCAGCAGACTTTCCACTACAGTTTTGCATGCCTGTAGCTTTATTTACTGTCTGACAGTAGTTATTTTTCCTCAACCCCTGTGGGTATAAGCATTCTGAGTCACGATATCCAGAATTTCCAAGCTATCCTGACAATTTCATCAAAATCCATCAATAACTTTTTGAGTAATGTTGCTGGCTACCAGACAAACAAACTCCTCCTTGGCAGAGGTAAAAACACTGAGTTATAGTCCACTGATTCACTCTTTCTGTTTTTTATTTCAATTTATAAAAGATATACAGGAATATTTTAGTTCTTAAGTGTAAAATGTATTGGTTTTACAGTAAGTGTTACCTGCTTTGGATTCAAAGTGAGACATTGTGGGAAATAGTCTGGGTTATTTTAATTGTCTTTGTAAGCAATTTAGCTAAACAAAGGAATGCTCTGTCTTTTCTGTCTCCACTTTTGTCTTTTTGTGTTAATAAACATTCAATATAAGCTCAGTGTGTGTGTGTGTGTGTGTGTGTGTGTGTGTGTGTGTGTGCGGGGGGGCTGGTGCAAACAAAGCTCCACCCAAGCCAGGCATGCCACCTCAAATCATATGCAGGAAAGACGAGAGCTATCAGATGAATTAAAAGCTGTTGCTCCTCCTCTTTATTCCTCCACGTGGGCTTACGCATCCTCCGCTCAGCCAATCCTAAAGCCAGGACAGCATGAGGAGGAAGAAGAGGAAGAGGAGGGGCAGCACCAGCAGCCTCTGGGGCTACAGGCCCCATCTCTCTTGTCACAGCTGGGAGGGGAGGATGGAGGCGAGGTAGGGAGGGAGGAGGAGGAAGGGAGGGAAGAGGGGGGAGGTAATCCAATGGGACACAGAGAGGAGAGGCAGTGCAAGGACAACGCCTCACAGCACCGGGAATCTCTCTCTATCTCCATCTTTCTCTCTCTCTCTTCCCCCTCCTCTGTCTCTGAAGCGTATAAACCAGAGGATTCTTATCTTCCACTCAGTTTTCTCTGTATGTGCCTGAAGGCTGCTCTCATATTTGTCCATTTTCCCCACACCTTTGTCATTACCCCCTTACATTTTCCTAATTCTGCTCATCTACCTGCTGGAAGATGAATTGGTGACCAGAGACCAGGATTATTTTTTTTGTTTTTGGTGTGTGCTCAGGAGGCGGCAACATTTGCTGGAGTCATCTTTGTTCTTGTCCAGCTGCTGAGTGTACAGTAGCTGCTAGTGGGGAAATAGGTTAGTGTGCCTGTTTGGTGCAACAGAGGTGATTGAATGTGCTGTGCATGGAGGAGAAGAAGAGAAGGGGGATGCCTTCCTGGCGGTAGTGCTCTGTAGCCCAGCCAGAGACCATTTGGGGAGAAGGTGACTGGGATGCTGTCGCTGAACTCTGACTTTTAGCAAGTGTCAAATTCAGGACGGACAAGGATTGGGCTTGTTGAAGAAGCAACTGAGACAGCAGTGACAGACTGTTTTTTGATTTTTTTTGTAGTCACAGAGCTGACCTGAGTATCATCTGTTTGTGGACATCATGGACATTAACCTTCAGTCGCACCGATTTTATTTCCCCCAGATCTACTGCGCTGAACCGGGGGCTCAGCCACAGCTCACTGAATTCAAAGTCAGGTAGGCTGTGAGGGTGGAGAAGGTGTTTCAGATGGTTCTGATGCCTGGATGAATGCCTGCATTTGTCATCTATCAGATGTCCTTTATTGAGTGATAAACTTCAATACTGTGTTTGCTTTGACAGCAGATCCCCATCTGCTGCTGCATATGAAGCGTTTTTTTGTGTATGATGAGCGCTGCTGTGAGCGACTGGTTGCCCTTGCAGGGGGATGGGGCTGCATGCTAATGTGTAAGCTAGCTGTGCACAAAGTGTCAGGCTCCTGGGCGAAGCAGAGGGCATTGATGGCCCATGGTGCAGCTTGCCAAGTTTGGACAGAGGGGGTGACAGTGCCGCAGTTGTGTTAACGTTTGCCACCCAGCGCCCTGTGGACGCTGTGGCTCTCGTGTCGGCTGCCTCTGTAGCTCTTTTGTTCTCTGTGTTTGTGCTCTCTTTCTCTTCCTGCTACTCTTTCTTTCTCTCCCACACTGAGTGCTCAGGATGGCTTGTTGCATCCACAGGCAACGCCTGCTGTCATGGTTGCAGAGCGCTTAAAGACGCATGCTCAGATATGCAACAGCTTCCCTGCTCTTTGTCTGGTTGAGATGTAATTGTACTAGATGTAGCTGTTGCATTCAGCCATGCAAGAGCTCAGACAGTTTGACATCCATGTCAGAAAATGTTTGTCTTTTCAACTTGAGTGATGCACACTATCTCCATTATTTTAGTCATTCTTTTACCCATGCATCTTTGCTTCCATGGTTGGAGATGTTCTTGTAATCTGCTGTCCGATATGTTTGACGATGCCTTCTCTAACAGCTCTGATTAGTGCAGCTTTAAAGGACTCAGTCAGAGTTTTGCCACACTAAGCAGCTTTTAGCTTGGCCAGGACTCCCGGCTGGAGCAGCATTATGGGGCTACAGCATGTCAAGCTGACCGAGCTGCCCATGGGGGTCTTTGGGCGTTTATAGCTAGACTATCTCACCAAGAGAAAGAGATGAACAAAACCAGACAAAACACTGTAAATCTGATTTGTAAAGTGTTTCAGTTTTCTGAGGAATATAAGGGAGTTTCAGTTTAGTATTTCAGTTTGACCACAAAGGCTACTTGGAAGGGAAAGTGTTGTAAGGCTAGGAAACAAACATATATGATCCGCCGCGGTTTCACCTGAGTTTGACCTTCTGTAAAATGTCTGCATCAGCAAATTTTGGGGAATGTCAACTAACATCAGTGCTGAATGTGCCCGTGCAGACTGCATCTGCGATGGAGAAAAAAACTAGTCTGGCACATTTCCGGCTGTGCTTCACACCTTTTCTCTTCTGCACTGAAAGAGACACATGCGAAAGGGGAGCATCAACACATGCAAAAACACAGCCATTTGTAGATACTAGAGATGTGTTTTCATGAAAACAGTTCAAAGTTAAAGTCACTAAACAAAAGTAAAGTGTTAAAAAACAGATTTTATGCAACAGATCACAACATTTTCACAGAAATGAAAAAGAATTCTGTATCTATTTGAAGAGCATGTCATGTTTTATCACTGAAGTTCATGTGTAAACAGTAAACCAGTTAATTTCTGTATCAACAAATAGGACATGAATCTGGCTGCACACCAGTCATGTAATTGTCATCACGGTGAGATGATTAAATCGAAGCGAGAGGAAACAAAAGCAAGAAAGACTGGAGATAGGAAAAGAATGATAAAATCAAGAGAGTGACTGAACGAGGAGGGGAATGAGATGTGAGGGAGCGAAAACAGAAGACCAGGGGAGAGGGGGGATGGTGAGAATAGCAAAGCTAAGCAAAAGGAAGAGAGTGGATTGTAAATGTGAGAGGGAATCAGGCAGCTGGGATGGATGGAGGTAGAATCAGAGGAGAGGAGGTGGAGCTGGAGTGACTGCAGGAAAACAGAAAAACACATCAATAATGATGGTGTATGGTTTGGAAAACCTTTGCTTGGGATGCTGGGATATCAGAGCCAGCCTGGGCTCCATAGTGATTGGGGTAGATGGAGCCACATTACAGCCAGATAACCATGACAACCAGAGCTGTCCAATCCACGAAGGCACAACATACTGTATATGTATGCTTCAGAATGTACACACAGGCAAAAAAAAAAAGACAGAGCTTTGGCGTTGATGCAGAACAAACGAGGAGAAACCCAGACCCTTTTGGCATTGCAAGGGTTGTGTTGATATTTGGATTCATCAAGATCAAATGAATGGATTTCATCTCACATATCAGAAAAAAACAAAGAATGTCAGCTTTGAATGACAGATGATTCAAGCAATAATGGAATGTAACCAAGTACATTTACTCAAATACAGTAGTTAAGGACAGTCTACTGTATGTGTATCCACCTCAATTTACTGCTACATTTCTATTTTACTACATTTTGGAGGGTAGGGCTGGACCAGAATGCTTTACCAATCAAATATTCCATTGGCAGGCACACATCTGGTTCTCCATTTCAATACATTTGTGTTTTGTTTTGTTTTAATTAAATAGCAGTGACTAATTTGCATAATTTCCCTCACCGTGGTGGATCTTGTTACTCATTTAAGATGGAAGGTTCCAGCTTCACTCCACCAACCCTTGTGTGACATGGTGGCTCAAAACTCACTTTGATTCAAATCAAGTAATAAATGATGGTGTCTGATCATAGACTGGGCTAACGCACAGTGTGCAGTGATTGAATATGCCCTTTCGTTACCGTTACTAGCTCAAACATTAACACGGTAATGTATCAATAATTATAATCTTGTAATTGAACTTGTAATTGGTCTTAGGGGTCCAGTGAAAGTGCAAAGGCACTACTTTATCAAATTTTGACACTTCTATAAACTCTGCAGTGTATAATAAAAGGGTGTGGCAATTACAATATCAAGGAAAAATCAAATCAGCACAGGTCATTTTTGTTAACAGCCTTGCAGAAGCTTTTAATAGGCACACGATATACATTTAATTATTAAGCTATGGGACCTTTAAGGTTCCAAACATGGAAGATTGACATATGTTCGTGTACTTAGGTTTTGCGAGCTGCTCATTTTTGACAAAGTTTTGTTTCCCATAACCTACATCCATGATAACAACTGTGAAGGAATTGTAGATAGAATCACAGGTTAGATTTTTACCTGAAAATCTGCACCCTGACTCCAGAATTCCTCAGTCCCTCCTCTGCTCGTCTACAGCAGTACCAATGTGCAACACTAGCTACTGTTAGCTTGGAGATACAACTCAGCTACAGTAGCAGCAAAAATCTGCCAGCTTCAAGCATAATACCAACACAAATCAATATACCTGCACAATCTTCCATATTCAACTATAAAGTAAAACACCTTCACCAATGATCAAAGTCAGCTCATACACTGTACATCATTAAACTAATTATAACTATTTCATTGACAAAGTAATGTTGAAATGTTATTGTTCTTAAACTAGTTGTATGACATGGCCTCTCAGGCTGTGCACTATAGGTGAAGTCAAGAATATTAAAACTGATGTTTTGAGTAATTTAAAAGATTTCAAACCTCCCTGATGTGACAACGGATCATATAAAGAGTAATTTCCAGCCCTTTTTGCAGCTGTAGGTGTCCTGTCAGCAGTTTTTGAGACATTGCTTTTATCATTATGGCCAACGGGGAAGATGCTGTGTGAGACGGCGCGTAGTACCGGTGAATGACCACTAGGGGAATCAGTTTCAAATGTTAGTGGCAGTCTTGTTTCTGGTTAGGATACTTCCATGCATTCTTCCTTTCAGGAAAGATTTACATACCAATTTCATGCAGCATAATAACACATTTCAACAAAATTTATCACAGTTTGTGTGATTTTGACTTTTACGTCATTAGCCACTTGTCAAACATCAAAATTATTGTTTGTAACATGTGAGAAAACGACTTCTTGCAAAACAAATGATCATTACTTTATATTTGAAGTAAACACGGCCATAAAAGTCATTTGTCATTGATGGGTAAATTTTATCTGCCCATATACGTAGCCTGTTGTCTAGCTTTTATAGCTTCTATTCTAAACCTGCTTAAGCATTAACCAAAACACAAATTAATAATATTTTTGCTTGCACTGATGAAAGATATGTTTTCATTTTTTGGCACTACAGTTGACTTGGGTGGCGTATTTTGTCCATACAGTAGCTCCGATGGCTCAAGAATTATGTCTTGGGTTGAGGCTTTCTGTAGTGCTTCATCCCGAAGGAGACCAAATGTCTGCGTTATTCCCTCTGTCCATGCCTCTGACAGATTAGAGATGGACTCAACCGCACACGCCTGTCAAACATTAGAAAGCACTGCTGGGAATTTGTAAAATGTTTGGGGTCACTGACTCCACTGAGTGATGATTTGTGGCATAAATAGGGATTTCACCACTACAGCACAGTTTATACTTAGACCAATGAAGAGTCAGCCGAATACAGATGTCTGTGAGTGGGTGTTGTGCAGACTATGTGGTCACACTGAAGTCTGCAAAGGAGAGCACTTAACCTAATGGCCTCTGGCAGATACTCAACTGTAAAATGGATCACATGTAAACACTTCTGCATTTCTGTGTGAGTGTGTGAGGCTGGATAGTAAGTAGCAGCAGTTAAATGGCATCACAGGAAAGACAGAGCACAGCCTCGGGGCATCCGCCCAGATTTCCTTCTCTATTCCTTTTGTTTTTCCTTGTCTTCTTGCAAGGAAGTGTTTCTTTTAGAGAATCTCACTGTTAATGCTTTAGCTGTGCTCTCACCTACAGTCTTGTCTCTGCTGGGAAATTTCTTCCCATCCGCCAAATGGAGACACATGCATTTTTTAAAACCACCAACGCTGTTCTTTTAACTCCATATATTTTCTATTTCATAGTCTCCTTGATTCCTCTCTCTGCATATGTCTTAATTACTTTTCTTCTTTTTTCTTTTTATTGTCGCCCTTTCCTCTCAGCGTGGAGTCATTCAGTTAGAGCTGGGTGATAGATAAAAATTTAAACACAATAAATTCTTTTACATCAGTCAGTATCAATAATTATCAGCATCACTGTTAAATATTTATTTGTTTCAAGTTGAACAGCTGCTTTTGTCCTGAATCAATGTTGAACAATAGAGAAAAGGATTTTAAAAATGCAAGAAGACAAAAACCATGTGAAAGACAAAAAAGTCAAAGATGGAGGAAAATTTAACCAGCACAAAAGATAGATCAGTACAAAGACTGAGAAAGATGCAGAAATAACAAGAATTATGTATATGTATGTATATGTATTTGATCCTCATTGTTGGCTTTGTTGACCATGAAAACCTACCATTAGCATTTAGAGTCACGTACATATCATTATTAGTCCAATAGTTATTCACAAAAATAATATTTCCATAATAGCGGTTTTCTTCTGGATCTAGACCCGGAAATGTTGAAGATACGTCAAATCCGTGGACACATTGCTGAATCAGCAGTTTATAGTTTTATTTACTACCTTACAGTAACTATTTATCCTCAACTCCTGTGGGTATAAGAATTCTGGATCACTATATCCAGAATATTGTCCATACCTGGATCAAAGTTTGTGGTTTGATAGAATCTATCATGGTGTTATCCTGTGTTTCTTGGCTAAATTTACTGGGTGTTATGACAACAACAGGGCAATTGTTGAATTTGTCCGTATCTCATAATGGCGAAGAATCCTTTAAAAATTTTCTGGTTCCAGTCAATCCTCCAGATCACTCCCAGAAACTACCCGATTGGTCTTTATGCTATTTCTGGCCTATCCTGAAAATTTTATACAAATCTGTTCATAACTTTTGTTTGTTTGTAAACCAACAAACAAACAAATAGATAAATAAACTAATGATGACAAAAACATAACCTCCTTGGCAGAGATAACTATAACCAAAATGAAAAAAAGACAAAAATGACACAACAGAGTGAAAATAAACTAAAATATGCAAAGACTAAAATGATGCACACGAAGAAAAAAATACAAAAATGATACCTGTAGTCTCTGCTTTTACTACTTATTTTGTTCATTTTATTTAGGTTGGTATAAAGTCATGAATGCCAGTGTATTAAATCAAAACAGGAGAGGGAGCGTGAAAGGAGGATGACCTTTGTTCTTGTTGTTTCGTTCAAAGTCTGGCACCTATGTTGGTATGAGGGTGCGTTAGTTCACATGGCAGTGTAACTTAAACGATTATGAAGAAACATTAATGCTGATTAGGTTTTGGAGTAATTTATGCTGCCAAGCAGATTATGGTTTTTCAGGGAAGGCCTTGTTAATTTCAGCAAGACAATGCCAAATAACATTCTACGTGTAATCCAAGAGTATGGAAGTAAAAGAGCACAAGTGCTAAACTGGCCTGCCTGCAATCCTTGCGAATATGTTTGGAACACTATGAAGCACAAAATACAACAAGAGGTAGCTGAAATTCTACATGAAGCAGGAATAACACTTTTAAAATGATAATGATGATGAACTTTTACTGCTGTTGGTAAATACTGTATAAGAGGTACAACAGAGTGGTAAGCACGACCTTGACTTAACTTTTTTTGAAACATGTATCTGGCATCAATTTCAAAATGGGCATGTAACTATCAGAGAAGAAGTTTCTCCGTTTTTACATGCCTACTGGATCAGCGTTTTTGGAAACAGGGCTGTATAACTGCCATGATATCAAATATATCACGGTAAAGGTAATTGTTGCTTCATCATCTACTGTAGCTTCACCCCCACTTGTGCCTGGATTGATCGGGACAGTGGGTGACCTCATACATGCATGCACATACACTTCCACAGTACACGTTCGTGCACACTCACCAGCAGATGTCCACAAAGTTTGATTCCTGTAATGTTTACGGCGATGAAGGAGGCCTGAGGCTCTGAACGGTATGAGACATTCCAACAAACTCTCATTAAGCCGACATCAAGATTCCCACGAACAACAAACTAGACAGGAATGTCTAGCTCCTTGCAGAACCTCAAGCCTTTAATGCCACACATGAAGGCGATGTACTGTATTTGTACCTGCAGGATTTCACTGCCTTGTGCAGGGTTGACGTGAGTTCACCACAGATTATCATGTTTGTTTGGCAGACAACTCATCAGGGCTCCGTTGACCATGTGTTGTCTCTGCTGATGCATCTGTTATGTCAGAGGATTTGTCCGTCTTTGCTGAGACATAAAGGACCATCTGAAGTCTAATTCCTCCACTGCTGATTCGCTGTTATTTTCTACTTTTTTCTGTCTCACTGCCTTAAGCCATGCAGGGTCAGAGACAGACAGTTATCTCTTTAATTTCAATTGTTCTGCCTGGTGCTTTGTCTCAGCAGTGGGAGGATCACTCAGGACAGAGTACCTCTGGAGGGGACAGTGAAAGGTTAAGAACTTCCAAAGTAAGTGGGTGTCTTGTCTTCTCTGATCCACCAGCTATTATGCTGGGATGGCAACATGTTTTTCAAAACGTTAGTCCAGATTGTTCAAAGTGAGGTAGAATGAGGACAGTAGCAAACATTTATTTTAACTGTGTGCCATCAGACTCCCTTAAACAAAAAGAGGTGTTTTATCCCACATAACTTCATATTTGCTGTTCTACAAGTGACAGGTTATACAGGTGCAGCAAAAAAAAAACAAAACAAACTGCCCAAAGTAAGGGCAGGAAGTCTGTACGTGCTCTACTGTACTCTACTTTTTGACTTGTTACATTTTTGTGCCGTTGGTGGTTTTCATTTTGTTCAGTCTTTGATGAGCCATTTAAAGCCACAAATAACCTGGTTTGTTCAATTTTCCCTCAGGGATAATCTCTTTAATCTTAAAAGAAATATTGATTAATGATGATGATGATCAATGTCAACTGACTTATTTTTTAGTAGACCACCGTTTTTTTGCTGCTGCCCCCATCTACAGCAGTACATTGCTTGGTTTTGTAAAGTCTTCCGCTTCCCTGAACTGTCTACGGATTTCGATGTGGATGTTTTCAGCAGGCTGTTCTTAGCCCATAGATGTGGAGTCGTGGGTCCCTGATCCATTTGCCGGAACAGGAGACACACACTGATGACCATTGGTGGTTGAGTGGGATAAGTTGTTAGGAGGAGGTGGCTGGGGTGGCTATGGTGGTAGAACAAAACCCTGGACTTCCACACAAGAGACCTGGGTTTGTGTAAATGTGTTTTCTGTGTTTCATGTCAAACTTTTCATACCCCTAACCACGTAGCATTACTCGCCTAAACTTAATGAGACTTTAATTTTAACTGCCTTGATTTGTCCATGTAGTGTACCGACTGGAAGGTATCTATTATTCCATGGGCTACTAATAATGCTCGTTCAATCGACTACTAATGACCAAGGCATGTGACGCCTACTCTATCTACACTGACTATGGACAAATACCTCATATATTCCTGAACTCAAACTCACAGTCAGCAATTAAACCTTCTCCATATACCACCACTTAACCTGGATGCCGATTCTTAAGGCACGACTTTTAGTAACGTATGTGTTCACTGCAGGCCCAACACAAAAGTGGATCCTGATCTAATATCAACCCTCTTCACTGTGCCCTTGTTCTGCAGGATTCCCCACCGCTGGGCTGCTTTCCAGATGCTCAGCATTAGCACTCAGGGTTGAGGAAACTATTAAATGCTTTATGCGATCATGTGGAGCAGCAGTAAAAGAAACCCCATACTAGCACTCTCTTCGCTCACTGGCTTTCAACTGCAATTAAACCATAAATTTGGACCCATTTTATGGCTCCAAAACGTGGCTTTATTCCTCAGTGACCTCAGTGGCCGTCTGGGGCTTTATTAACAGTTTGAAGAAGAGAACAGCAAATCTGCACACTGAGAGGAATACGTACAGTAGATGTAGGGCAAGGGGATAAAACAATAGCTGTCATTATTGTGATATATTTTTTTATATGTTGACAGTCATATTTAATGTTTAGGATGTACTTTGGGAACATATTTAGCTACTAAGTCACTTTCAAAGTGTTTTCATCTTGTCGATAACCTACTCAAATAGCACTCCATGTATTTACAGTATTTGGATTTAATGTCATGAATGCCAGCATGCAATGTTGTTTACAGCATGAAAGCATAATTAAAAACAACAAAACAAACAATAAATGAAGTAATAAAAACAGTGACAAAAAAAACTAAAAAAAAATTACAAATTGATTAAAATAAGTAAATAAAATAAGCAATGAAATGACAAAGTCAGAGAATGCAGGTGCTTTTTAATTTGTCATTTCACCTATTTTATGTCCTTTAAATGATTTCTGTCTTGTTGCTTTTACGTTTTTGCATCATTTTTATAATAATTGCATCTTTCCTGTCACTTGTCAACATGTTAGTATTTTGTGTGTTTTACATTATTGTGCTTATTATGATAATATATTTAGCCAGATTGCCAAGCTCTAAGTAGATGCTTCAAAGACAGACATGTTTTACGGTCTGTAGAATCTGCGGTGTTTGCCTCCGAGGCTACGACAGAGTCCATCCAGTATGTCAGTTCATATACGGCTGCATATACACCGCTACACATTTGCAGCCAGTGAGACGTAGGAGACATTTTACCGTATTGTTGCAGCGGAGACAGTCGTCTGTAATTAAAGCGAAGACTGGCTTGTGAGTCTGCTTTTTTTATTTATATCTCGCTGCTCATTCATCTTTTCTTCATAGTCATATTTTCTAGGCCAAGCAAATGTTCCACTCCAGTTGTCATGGCGACAGATTAGCGTGCTCCAGCGTGGTTTGAGCCGTGTGTCGTCTTTGCGGGGTCTCGGGACGCACACTGTTTGATTAGCAAGCCTTTCAGTAAGTTATTTAGAAAAGACATCACACTGAATATTCATGCATGTAAATCATTGAAAATGTAAGAGCATGGCTTGAGCATCGGTGGGCAGAGTAAACTAAAGTGGTACTCAACTAAAAGTATTGTTATTTTATTATAATACTGCCTCAAGTAGAAATACACATAAGGGTAAATAGTTGAGTATGAGTATATATTTATTGCAGTGTGTTCTAATAGGTTATTTGGCATTTATGTAAAAAAAAAAAAGTCCACACTGTCATTAAAGTGACCATGTCCAGAATCAGGCAAATGCAAAAATACGTCCTGTTAAAGTACTGTTTTGCTCATTTTGTTGCTTATTTTGCTCCTTTGTGTTTATTTTTTAATCGATCTTGTTTCATTTTTATCAGTTCACTTGACTACTTTGTTCAGTTTTGCTCATTTTGTGGCTTTGTTGATTTCTGCTGTTTTGGGCTGACGGAGCAGTCTGTTTTAAAACAGTGTCAGTAGAAAAATGGCTTGTAATCACTGAGATGTGGAGCCAAGTGTAACGGGTCGAAATACATTTTATTTAAACATTTTATATAAAAGTAAAAAGTGTCCTGCAAAACAGCTATTCTGAGAAGTGTTTTTACAAACAAAAAATAATTAAATAAAAATACTCACTTCTACCCATCTCTGTGTTTTACAGCTCAACACCTACAAAAGAACTAAAGTACCTCCTTAGGACATAAATGTAGAAAAAGAAAGTGCCAGCATATCGCTATTTTTAATGAAAACCATAAGTAAATCCACGCCACATTATTTTTTTGTTTTTTTTATTCCTTAAAGGGCCAGTACAAAGAAAATGTATCTCTATTGGGTTTTGAGGTTTGTATAAAGTTTGTATAAAATTCATTAGGCTCTTAAGAAAATTAACAAACATTTAAAAGCAGACAAAATAATAAAGAAAAAGAACAAAATAATAATAATAATGCATATGCATTTAATAATCAATAAATAAAATGAATCAAAATGATCAAGAATTGGCAAAAATGAACGAAATAAGCAACAAACTGAACAAAAAGTTAAGAAAATAACACTGAATTAAAAATTGTACAGGTCGGTGACCCACTCATTTAGGGTTCTGACTCTAAGGTTCAAATTGTTACCTTCTGTTTCTGACACTAGTATATTGAAAGTAAATTCCCTGACATTGCCGTCAATCTAAAACAGTACACACTTTTCCATTAGCCTGTAGTGTAACCTGCAGAAATTGGGCCGGAAACACAGTGAAAATCTAAAACTCTCCACAGAGATGGAGTTCAAAAACAGCGTTTCTATTTTGGTTCTAATGTGCCGTGTCATTTCCAGCACTAATAGTAGTGAGTCACCGCTTCTCAGTGAAGGCGAGGCTGATGATTGTTTCTATGTCGAGTCAGAACAACCTAACTATTTACATACAGTACAACTATAAAGTGAATGTATGAGTGGCATGATTTCCAAACATGGAAAAACTAATTCAGCTGAGTTATTTTTATACTTTTCCTCTGCTGAAGTGGCCTTTGTGATGTATTTTATGACTCTTGTGTTCGATTTGACAGGATGTTTGAAACTCTGCTGTCAGCGCAGTCCCATTTTTCTCTCTTTAAGTTGCATAAATCTGCTAATGTGTCCCTTGTTGTGAGGCTTGTGTCAGGAAGGGCATCCGACGTAAAAAACCTATGCCAGATCAAACATGCGAATCAT
>JAQQAE010006929.1:0-16262 GCA_029823295.1 Pseudamia nigra
CAAAAACAAACAAAAAAACGTGTGAAAATCAGTTTAATATTAAGAGTTACGATGGATTAAATGTGCTGCCAAACAGCTCTGAGTGGAGCGGGTGACCTGTCCAAGATGGCGGCCCCACAGCTCGTCAGCGCCAATAGACAGTAGAGGTCGATGCGGCGTCTATCTTTATAATGTCTATGAACTGAACTGTATGTCCACGGCTAGCATTTAAGAAGCTGCAGCCCCATCAAAGTTGCAAAAAGATTTTATAATGATAATTTTGTCAGTTTGTAAGATGAATTCACAAAAAATTCTCTTCAAAATTAATGGCATAAAATGACTGTTGTTGTTATTTTTGGAGTGCAAAAATCAATTCAGAATGAACCAAAACTCAATTAAGAAGAAAATAAATTTTCCTGTCATCGCATCTAAAGAAACAGATGAACGGCCCTGTTCTTTTAATGGCATAAGCATGATGCTTTATCTAGAATCCACAACAGAACATATACCTGTGGACTAAACCCTCATCTGCAGTTTTCTTCTACAATAAAGTGATAAGATTAGATAAGTCTTGCATGTCTGTTAGAATTAAAGGTGAAGACTAATCTGTTCTTGGCATGTGAGTACAAAGATCCTAAGCTCTGTTAAACTACTCGCAAGGTTTTCAGGAGTACATTACAGTTCATGAAAACAGTGATTATTGAAGGATTGTTGAAGGTAAGGTACAGAAACACATCACCACACGACACAATGTACAGTATAATACAAATATTTAATAAGTGCTAAATGTATAAAGCTGCATGGAATTTCAAGATGTAACCAAGTGCACAAGCCAGTTTCTGTTGGTTTTTCTAGCAAAATAATCTGTTTATTATGATACAACTTAGCAACGGCCTTCCAGTTTTTTGTATGTCAGGTGATGAACAAATCGGAAAGGTCTGTGAAATCCTTCTCTGAAAAACGGTGGTAGTTCCTCTATATCGAGACAGAGGGCAGATCACAGAGGAAGCAGAAAAGCCCACTTTCTGACATTAATTCTTACAAAATATATTGATTAATTGAAGGCTGGGGAAACCTTTTGGGATGCTGCAGATTGGGGAGGAATCACGAACAGCCTTCGATGGAGAACAAAGTTAAGCCACTGTGTACAGTCACTGTGTAAGTTTGCTAGGGTGTAGGGCTATTAGGTACACACTAACTTTACTTGTTAATTGTTTTTTTAATTGTAAACCTTTCACACTACCCCCATTAAGTCTGCTGATGTCACCACATTGTTGCTTTGTCATCTGTTAACAAGGTTATCAGTTTCCTTCTCGCACAATAATTTGGCTGTGCACTTAGAGAACATTTGCAGGTACACTAAGCCACTGCAGCTACACTGTCCAGTGTTACCTAATCCCCAAGTGACACAAATGCACATACACACAACCACACAGCCCAGTGTCATGTGACCAGCTTATGCAATGTTGCCAAAGCTTTATATACTACCTATAGGGACTACTCTGCCCCTAGGGAGAACTTTGCAGCGCAGGTGTGAGTTGGTGCAAGGGAGACGGGTGTGTGTTTTTGGACACAAGGGAGAGCTGCTGCCACGCTCGACCCAGAGGAGAAAACCAAGCCATACAGAGGGGACTCGTAAAGTTGCAAAGCAGACAGGCCTGACGGCTGCAGGAAGCTCTGTCATTTTAATTCAACAGTGAAACACCAGAGAGAACATCAGCAATGTTCTTCCGGATCCCTCGCCTGACTCCTGGATACATTAGATACCTCCAGGTGTGTAAGATGATTTAGTGATTTTCGTCTTTAGATAGATTAATGATTAGTCTTAGACATTAAAGGACATCTGCTAAGGTGTAGCAGTCGAGAAATTCTATTAGAGCCTCTAACGACAAAAAACTGTTAAAGTTTAAAACCTAAACCCTTCACTTTTCCTTCTCTGCTCTGCTTCTGCCAAAACCTGGTGCTGCATCATGGTTCAACAGAACTTTAGTGGACAGATTTTAAGCAAATATTAAAAATGCTTAATTTGATAAAACATTGGCTGGTTGAACTACACTATCTGCAGTATTATGTCAATTTGAGTTAAACTTATCTTGAACTGTTTCATTTGTAAAGCTTATTGTAGACTGATGATCCTGACTCATCACCCTAAACAAAGTGCCCATTTGTGTGTGTGTGACAGGCAGGATTTAGAACAGAGGATTATAGCTGCTTGTCATTGAATGGATTTGAATCAGAGCTGCAGCTCTATAGGGTCAGGTAAATGCTGTCTAATTGGATCTCAAGAGGAGCAAGATACATTGATGTCCCGGGTAACGAATGCTTCTACGGTACCAATGAACTTTTCGGGTAACGAAAAAAATTGGCCAAAATTGTGTCCCAGCTAACAAAAATTTTTCGGGTTACGAGTTTCGAAATTTGGGTTACGAATTTTTCTTTACCTATTGTTTCACCTAATTTTTTCCACATTTTTCACCTAAAATGCTGCTTCATTTTGTGTTTTTCATTATGGGACCTAAGAAAAATGTCTGTCTCCGTCTCATCCTCCTCTGGGAAGTGTCTTCATAAATCAATAAATGTGAACATACGGGTGTGTAATACATACTTTATGGCCTAGAGGAAGGCCAAAGAGGAGATTTATGGATGTGGTGGAGGAGGACATGAAGGTAGTTGGTGTGAGAGGAGAAGATGCAGAGGATAGGGTGAGATGGAGGCAGATCATTTGCTGTGGTGACCCCTGAAGGGAACAGCCGACAGGAAAAGAAGAAGAACATATTTGAGTTTTCATGGATCCAAAATGGATTAATTGGTTTTACATGTATTCCTATGGAAAAACTCACTCCGGCTAATGAATGATTTGCCCAATGAACATGATGCCGGAACGGATTAAATTTGTTAGCCGGGGCACCACTGTATATGCTTATAGTCATCCCACTGAATATGCAGTTGGATATAGTTGTTGTTTTTCATACTGTATGTACATTGTCAAACCTCATAATTTATGTCATAATCAGTGTAAGGTAATGTAGTTGTCTATGCTTAAGAAAATAGATTGTTGAAATTGTTATTATGAATGATGATTATTATTATCTTTTAGCAAGACTCAAATCAGACTACCAGTTGTGCATTTTCATAATAAAAAAAACAAGAAAGTAACTGACTTTGTGTCTGACTTTAGGACATGCCTTCAAAGTTCTGAGATGCCTTTTGTCTCCAAACCACAGAAGACTGTCAAAGATCCAAACAATTTATTCAAATATACATTTCATTCTGACAAGTGGAGATGTTAGTCCGGGTTTTCCCTTATAGTAAGACTCTCACTGGGATAAGACAGGCATGTGATCGGGCACACCTCTTAAAGGACTCTACTGCAGCCAGAGCCAGGTGGAACATTTCTGACATGCATCCTTGGTCATCCTTCTTCCTGGCCATGACTGTGCCAAGTGGTGGCTTTCAGGGAAACATGGCTGGTGACCCCTGCTCTTTCTTTCAGACTCAGGCAGCCCAGACTGTGCTGCAGAGCCGGGATGGCCCTGTGATGCCCTGCATGGCCATGCTACTAGGTCTCACAGGGATTGGGATGTCTGGCTACAGCTCTCGCCAACTCGCACTGAACTACCAGCCAGCGAGTCACCTCTTCCGATGAGACTTAAGGGCGGACAGAACACACACGGAACAGGATTAAGTGAAACGACTCCACCAGGTTTTTTGTTTCTTTTAAGCTTTTTTCTGTGAATTCTCAATATTTTTCTTCTGGTTCAAGTCTAATGTCATCGTTGTTCTTGTTTTTATTGTGTTGTGTTTGAGTTACGACTGTTGCCTTAAGGCTTTGTGTGTTCAGTAAAGTTTGTAAACTTTCTCCCTAGTTAAAACTACCTCTCCTTCCTGGCACAGGACAGGTTTTCCCCCAATGCTGTGTGAATATGCAGTGGAACAGAAAGGCAGCTGTTGATGTTTTCACTGAATTTGGATGTTGTTATACTTGGATCATAGTCTTTTCCCATATTCTGTGCCTTATCATGGGAGTATTCAACCAAGACAGGCCCTCACAATACATTCAAAGAACTATAAAATTTCAAAATGTTAAACTTCAAGTTTGAGACACAAGTGGAAATCTCTCTTTTCTAAATTCAGCTGAGCTGATCCTCACAAAATCTCTTACAAAATCCTCCATCTTTTAATCACCATTGCTTTTCCATTTGGAAGTTTTTGGCAGTTTTCATTTTTCAGAGGACAGCCAGTGTAGTAACAGTTTGTCTTCTAAAAGACAGAAACACAGAGGCAAATCATTTCAGAAGCAGCTTTATTTCAGAGAATCAAAGAACTTTGATCAATTTGAGTTTAATTGCACTCTTGATTCTGGATTTAGTGATATTAGTTCTGACTTGTTCATATATCAGTGGTCAGTCTGCAAAAGAACATGCCACAAAATGAAATACATGTTGATCTTCCTTTATCTGGCTCTGTCCAGAATTGCACAGAGAAAAGTGTGTAGAAACATAAAACCTGCGACATTTAGCGTCTGATTAATGATATACTTTGCACTTTAAAAATGTATGTAAACATGTCTGTACATATTCTGTACATAATTGTGTACTTACAGTCTCACATCAATGCTGAATGAGATTAGTAGTGAATGACGTGCAGTGCTGCCAGCCTTTGTTGTGAGCTGGACTGGGTGACATGTAGTTGGATAGTTTTCAGGCAGAGGAACCAGGACAGCCACCCTGCACACCACCTGGACCAACATGGAAATCCACCCGCATCTCACCCAGTTACACAGCACTGTCACATAAAACGAATGTAGATGCATGACCACTATGGTCTCTTCATAGAGATAGACTCTTTCTCTGTTGTTCACAATATTTCAAATGAAAAAAACCTTGACAGCATATGAATGTATGTCAGACTAAACCAAGCAGCTAGAGTAGATTGTTGTTTTTATATGTACAGTTACAAAATTTATTCATGAAAAGAGAATTTTAAAAGGGTTCGAATGTACCCAGGATGCATATAAAATACTGATGTAAAAAAGGTCGCGATGTGAGCGCAGTACAACAGTGACCTCTCAGAGATCCTATTTTGATACAGGTCTTTTTTTAGACTGGCTTACGGTGGCATATGAGAGGTGTCACTGACCCTGAAATGGAGATAAGTAAGTGTGACAAAACAACAAGTGGTTATTTATGACCTTTAATCCTGGGATGGAGCAGGTAGTCGAAGAAGGGATTTTGCATGAGCCTGTAACATGGATGATGGAGTCCCATCCATCAACATTGCTAGTTAAACTTGTTAATTTAGTCCTCAGTGTGGAACAAAGGCATAGAATGTCTCAAATCCCACTTTAAACAATAATTGTCTGCTTTTTAATCTACTTGGAAAATTCATATATTTTCATAATCACTGGTAAATGGTACAAATATGTGTGGTGTAAATTCAGGGAAGCATGTTCTTAGAACACACAGTACAATGTAGTGCTTTTTTATTATGTAAATGTTGTGTATGGCTATGTATCTATATCTACTGTGTGTTGCATATTTTGCATTTGTAAAATCTTTAGGTTTGTCCTAGAGATGTTTGAGACATTTTAAATGCTTTAATGCACCTTTGATCTAGCATTTGTTTTATTATTATCTTGTTATGTTTATGCATGAATAAAACTTCAAAATGGCCAAACTGAAGACTGAAGGTTTTTATGCATCATCCAGGCACATTATAAAACATGTACTTAATTCATGCACTAGATGTCAGCAAAGTTTGCAGCCACTCTTCATATTAGACACCAACAAGGTCTGCAAATGGTAACACAAGTCAGTAACTTACAAACCAATGTGACCTGACTGACCATATAAAGACATTTCACAAACTAAGACACTGGTTTTAAAAGCAGTTATTTCTTGTACAGCATCCATGGAATCCACATGTTTTAGGCAACTCTTTGAGATTCTTCAGTATGTGTGAGCCTGCATCGCATGTCTGGGCTTTATTGTTTCTTGGGGACTCACTCTGTCTTATTGTAGGCAGGTTGTTTTGTCCAGTGCTGCTAGTTACAGACTGGAAACTCATGGTTAAGGATAAGTCTTTGAGTTCTGACCCAATTACTGATGTAAGCTGCTTTGGAAATCAGCCCAAATCTGTCCCAGTAGAAGCCAGTCAGGGTTATAATTATGACACTGTGGATTTAGTGGGAGCTTGAGATTTACAGGAAAATGTTTGGAAATAAACAGGCAGCACTTAACCCTGATTTGACTAATGGCTACAGCAGCATACCGGAACACACCTGTGTTTTTTTTATCAGTTTCTTGGCCTCAGGGAGGACAGAAGTCAGGGACAGTCAGACACAATTTCTCGCTCTCCCTCACCCTCTAAGTTCACAAACGTACACACTGACACACAGACAGAGCTCCATTGTGTGTCTGTTTCAGTGGCTTCTCCTCAGGAGGCTCCTGTTACAGCCAATAACAAAGAGCTGAATGTCTTTGCTCGGAAAAGAGATGGATGAGAAGGAGTGAAGGACTTATCCGCAGGGTCTTTAAATCATTTTTAAGTTCAGTGCTACCGGTGTGTATGCTCATGCGGTGTATTCAGGAACACTCCAGGTTATGGCTCACTGATACTTATCCTACACTGTTAAATGAGAAATGAGAGTGGTGTGATATTTCTGTGTGTGATGCACCTGTGATTAGCCTGAAAACTCTTGCCTCAGGAGCATCAGCTCAAAAGGATCACATTATGAACGTCAGCAAATATGTTTACAATGTTTATAATGACGCCTAATATGAAATTATGCATTTCAGCATCACACACCATCATCATGTTCATCACTGGATAGCAACATTATATCCAGATCATTGTATGTTAGGAAACCTTTACTTACAGTTTTATTGTTTCGGGAAATTCAGTAATTACTGTAGCGCAGATTTCAGCTGGGATTCAGAGACATACTGTAGACATTTGGTATGTCTAGTGAGTTCCTTTAGTGTTTAATTTAGGTAATTATTTTTATTATTGTGTTGTTATTATTATTTTTCATTTTTATTTTGTGCTAATTATTTTGTTCTTATTTTTGACTATTTGGTTCATTTTATTGGCTAATTTGTTCATTTTGTTGTCCATTTTGCTAATAAGATGTAGACATTCAATAAAATACTTAACATGTTTTGCTGTGGATTTACTGACAGTTTCTAATAAATATAATGCATTGCATTACCCTTTCATGTGCAAATAATGCACAAATCACATTTTTAATTCTCGGGAGCACAGAAAATCAAGTGCTTGATACTCAAATTTATCATTAGGACCCACAGAATCATTTTTGTTTGTTTCCTTTATTATTTTCTTCACTTTTAGTTACTGTACACTTTGTTATTTATTTTGTTCCCTATACTATTTATTTGGCCAGTTGTGCTCATTTTGTGTGTATTTTGTGGCTTGAGCATTAATTTTGAAAATTTACTTGATTATTTTGTTCATTTTTTAAATTTTAATTTACTGGTTTAAATTACAACCTTTGAACTCTTGTCCACTGATAATGCAGGCAGAAAGCTAGAGGAAGACCAAAGAGGAGCTTTATGGATGTGGTGAAGGAGGACATGAAGGTAGTTGGTGTGAGAGAAGAAGATGCAGAGGATCGGGTGAGATGGAGGCAGATGATTCGCTGTGGCGACCCCTGAAGGAACAGCCGACAGGGAAAGAAGAAGAACTCTTATTCACCGAGCTGTGGCCAAATGTAACTGGAGTAAAAGCACATTTTTTCCATCATAAATGTAACTGAACAACTACAACTACAAACTACTCAATTACTGTATATGTAAAGGAGTAAATATATTTTAGCACTATCCACCTCTGGTTATAGGTTGCATTAAAGGTGGTAAACATTTTGAAATAATTTATTGCTGTATGATTTTTAATGCCACAAAAACATGGCATTTTAACAGGGAGGCGTACACATTTTATATCTACTGTATATTGTGAAAAGAAGACAAAATAGCCAAGGAGACACATTTCAGACACAGAACATGATGAAATTCAATTCTTATTTAGCCTGTTGGATTTGTCTATAGGGTGGTGTGTTTGAATGTACGTACCCACTGAACACATTCTTCCACCTTAAGTGGCTCTTAACTGGCGGAACAGCTTAGCCTTGTTTTAAAAGTGTTCTCTGCCTTGAGCTCATTAAAACACTCAGGGAGGCTAATTAATACTTTTTAAAATTACCTCACTACCATGCTGACACCAGTGCACGTTGTTATGGACACCTGCAGGAGGAAAACAAACACAAGTCAGCAGATCCTTTATTTTGGTGTAGCTTTTAAACATGCACTGCAGTCACCAACATTCTGAGAATCCTGCCAGATCAAAATACTGGATTATATTTTTGTGGTTCCGGGAAAATTCTCAGAGCAATTACAGATCAACCAAGGAAATGACAAAAACAAACGAGTAAACAGTGTTCCTCCCGATAACAGTCAAAGATTCAAGATTACTGTATTGTTGTTGCCATTCAGGGAAATTAATTTCCCTGAATTGGAATAAATGGGAAATTCATTTGACTAGCTCATAGGTAAGTAAAGCCAGTCATGTCTTCATTTTGCCATCAGCTATAGTGTTGAACAGTCTGTTGGTGGTGGGATGAAGGACCTACTGAAACGTTCAGTCCTGCAGCGTTGTGATGTTATTCATCAGCTGCAGGTGATGGGACAGAATGAGGTGATTGTTAGAGTTAAGAAAACATTTGTTATCATTTTCCTCATTAAGCCTCACGTGCCTGTATATGCTAAATGATTCTTTTTCACTCTTTGCTCTGAGTGCTGTACTTTTCCACTGAGACTTGATCTTTGCACACACACACTGTTTTGTCTCAACTATTGTAAGCTGACCTTGCAGATGTGGACCCATGTCATGTCTATCTGCTTAATGTGTCTAGATAGAATCTGCCTTGCTCAAATGTTGAATAATTCATGAAATGCTGTGACATGATATGTGATTATGCCCTTTTTGTGTTTTATTAAAACATCTGAGTGAAGGAGGAAGCTTCAAAAAAAGACAGAGGGATTCCAAGCTCCCATCTTCTTCCCTTTGCAAAGAAACTGTTTGATTATACTCTGTGTCCGAGTGTCTTTATTGGGTTCTAGGTTGATCGAGTTTGATGATGAACCTGACAGTGATGAGGATGGTCTGGGTTGGCCATGATGTTCTCCAACTTCTTCTATGTTCATCTGCCCACTGCTGCCCCCAGTATGCTACCCGGTAAATGTCTGATGAATGTAAGACACACCATAGAGCTTTACAAAACTAAAGTAGATATCTTACTGGTCAACTTTCAACAGCTGATTATAAAAAGAATTTGTAGTCTGACAGCTGGTCCAGGATATAAACAAGGGAAATGACAAAAATAACAAAATATGCATAGTAAATTTATTATTCTTACATATTTTTGTGGACATACATATTGTCTTTCATTGCATTTTTTAATATTATTTACTAGCAAGGACCACAACCTCAATAGAGTATCGTAAGTGAAAATGATTTAGTAAGGAGTGAAGCTTGTGGTGATGAGGATGGAGCTGATGAGCGGGATGGCAGTGGTGTTGATCCTGGACGCGTGGCTGCAGTGAGATTTTGTGGAGATGAGGACGGAGATGGTGAGAGAGCGAAACAGAAGAAACAGGGTGGGGCATGGAAGCAAAAACAAAATGGAGTGAAGGGTAGATGGGCTTTTTGATAACCACAAGGCAGGAAGGGGTGTGTTTGAGGTGTGGTCCTGCTCCTTAACTTCATATATCTTCAATTACAGGTACAAAACTCTTGTTGGTTTCAGTTTGCAACTTCTATGTAATGAACAAAATGATTAATTCATGTAGGATTCTACTGTCTTGTTTTTCGAGTCATAAGGTGGTGGCCACACTTGCCACAAAGGCGGCAGGACTGTCCACTTTAGTGTTCCTTATAGCTCTATGAGATATACCATAACAACCATAGGTTGAAAATACAAAGTCGAAGCTACAAGTAGCCTGTTCACATGCAGATCAATGTTATATTTATTTTCTTCCATTTGCTACTAATTTTGATATTTAATATATTTATATAAAATGGGGAACAGGGCTCATTAGTTTCTGTGATTGTAGGCCATTGGCTGTAATATGTACATTAAATTGGCTTTTCTGATACCAGAAAGGCTGGTAACTGTCCAACAGATCTAATCTAAATCCATGCACTATTCACCATCTCTAATCCACAAAAATGTCCACTGTCATTGTATTAGGTAATTTCCATCTGAAGAGGATATCTAACATCATAACATGAGTTTGCTGAATCATCACCTGTGTTGATTCAGTAAGTCAGCATTTGGAGAGCAGTTCTTTTTTTTCTTTTTCTGCCACTTCTCCTCAGCTTAAGGGACTGTTAAACCTCCTCAAAGCCTTCCTCCCTGCTCTTAACAGTTTTCCCCCACAAGATGATTTGTGTGCTGTGTCAAGATGTAGTTTTAACTATAAAGGGAAGTTCTTGGAAAACATCATAATCCTAAGAAACTTCTTAGAATTTTATAAGAAAAAGTCTGTACTGGGAGGCCTTGTGATCTAACAGGCCTATGTATGGGAGCCTGAAAAAGAATGTGTCCATCTATCAGTGCTGGAGTACCAGACATTGAAATCTTGCACTTAAGACCATGACGATACTGAGACCTTCAAAAAGTCAAACCTGCAGGGATGCCACTATAAAGGACCATAAAGTTTAGTTTTGGTCTTATCACTCCAAATGACTTTTGCAAAAAGGTTTTGAGGTAAGTCTAGGTCCTATTTGGCATCTTGTATGTGGGCTCTCGCATTTGTGTGGGGAAAATGTTCAAGGATCCACACAGCCACGCCATATTGCCTGGGGGATGCATGGAAGCAAGTGTATGTTTAATCGGGTTATAAAGCTCATGTATGTGAGTAAAAAGCACGTACATTCCCCTAACTCTTTGTGCTCAAGCCATACTAATGACTCAGCAGCACAGAATCACAGGTGTCCAGCTTTCAAACTACCTACTCTACAGTTTAAAGACCCCCCAACATGCTCCTCGGATGTTTTACTTTTCCATCACCTCACCCCCACCTTTTTATCTCTGACCTTTGACATTTTCTGGCAACAACTTTGGGTCTACTTTTCCTCTGTCTGCTTTCCAACAGAGAGCTGCATTTAATAAGCCTGTCACTGACAGCTCTCTCAGACAAAGAAGTGGAGCTATAATTAGGAAGCTAACAAATACAGAAGAAAGACAGGAACAAATAGAAAGGGTGGCAGATTAAAAGAATAAAGTTTAATCTACACAAAGCATGACAGCATTATTAAATATTCCATTAGTATTTAAAGGTCCCACACTATGAAAATAAGTCTTTAATGGGTTTTAAAGTCTATATAAGCTCTGTGACATAAAAAAAAGCTGTGAGAATCTGAACCTGCTCAATGCTACCAGTCCAAAAAAAGATGGACAACAGGAAAAAACAAGATTAGTATTTTTGCAGTTTATGCCCTGCCCCATGAATAACTTCCCAATATTTCTGATAATTGACTATAAACAAGTGCATTAATCTGTGTTTACACTAGTCTTGTGTCAAAATCTGATGCCAGGCGACTTAGTGAATCATCTGTGATTCAACCAATTAGAGCACTTTCTGTTAAAATGTAGGCAGATACAATCTCTCACAGTGAAGTCAAAGTGTGTGGCAGAGTTAAAGAGGAAAAATCAAATCTGCACCCTTTATTTTGTCAGAGAGCTTATACAGACACATATAACTTGTGACATCACAAGTGAGAACCAATCTAGGTCAAGGTAAAGTGTATTAGTCCCAACCCATGAGTAACTGGCCAATATTTCTCATAATCAACAAAGAAATTTGTATTAATCTGCTTTTGCCCTAGTCTTGTGTCAGGATATGATGCCAGGCCACTAGTGAATGATGTGTGGTTCAACCAATCAGAGCACTTGAAAATTGGGTGGGTACAACCTCTCACAGTGTGTGGTATTGTTACAAAGAGGAAGAATCAAATCAGCACTGTTTATTTTGTCAGAAGGCCTTAATGAACACGTATAACTTCTGACATCACAAGAAAAAACGAATCTTAGCCAAGTTAAAGTGCATTAACCCCGCCCCCATGAAGAATGGGCAGGTTCAACCTCTCACAGTGTGTGGCAGAGTCACAAAGAGGAAGAATCAAATGAGCACTCTGCATTTTGTCAGAAGGCTTTAATAGACAAGTATAAGTGGTACAGATTTTATGTTAGTGCTGAGATACTCGACCTTATGGTTCAAGTTTACATTCATATTTCAACTTAAGTGACTCCTCAGACCCTAAATGTTCATTAAATCACCACACGGCAGCAGGTCTCCAAGGGGCATTTTGGCCTCTGAACATAATTAATGCTTAAATCTCTGTTCTTGGCTAACGCATTTGATGTGGTCCCATGAGTGCGTGGCGAAGAACCCTGTGACCTGCGAATCTCATCAGATAGTTGTTGAGTCATGGTTAATCTGTGCTGGCTGCTTCCTGTGTGACCATAACAGAGCTAAATACAGTGTGAAACAGGTCTGTGTTGCTGTCGTGAAGACCTAGATCTTCACTCTAAGCTGCCCTGTGCATTTCTGAAACATTTGAGGAACATTGGTTGATGCCGCCCTCGTCCCACTATGGCTTGACCCTGTCAGATTGACTTGGTGTCATCATGATGATGGCAAGAAGAGATGATGCACATTCAGGTCTATATGGGAAATGCATAAGCAGTTTATCCAGAAATACATATTTTCACACATATGGGGTAGCACTGCTTAGGTAGAATGCGTAAATGGAAATTGGAAATATAAAAATAAGGTGACTATATTGATGTCTGATGAAATGCATTCATTTTAAATCATAGGTGCAGATTATACATTTGCGTCTATGTGTACATTTAAACAATACTTCCAGAAATACATATTTTCACAAATATGGGGTAGCACTGCTTAGGTAGAATGCGTAAATGGAAATTGGAAATATAAAAATAAGATGACTATATTGATGTCTGATGAAATGCATTCATTTTAAATCATAGGTGCAGATTATACATTTTCTTCTATGTGTACATTTAAACAATATGCAACTTTTGGGTCTTGAAATACTTTTTTTGTTCATTTTCTCAGTTATTTTGCTGTTTTTGGGTTATTTGTCTAAATGGTCTTGCACTAATATAGCGCCTTTCTACCCTACGGCACTCAAAGCGCTTTACACTGCCTTCCCCAGCCACACACATTCATACATATACACATACATATAATGTGGGGTTCAGTATCTTGCTCAAGGACACTTTGGACATGAGAAGCCGGGGTTTGAATCGCTAACCCTTTGGCTCCTGGACAACCTCTACCTATTGAGCCACAGCCGCCCCTTCTGTTTGGCTGGGCATCATTCATTTGTATGAATGAACTTAGACTTTGTATTTGTATGAATGGCATTAGACCTATGGCGCTATGGCCATAGGTCTTGCCTAAGGACCCACACTGGATGTTGGTAGCATATAAGCACACTTGCTCCCAGGGGGATTCGAACCGGCATCCCATGTGTGCCAGTCAGGTGACGAGCTTGTTGAGCTGCCTACCATTTTGTTTCCTTTGCTTAACCATTTTTGTTTATTTTGTTATATATTTGTCCCATGTTTTGGATTGATTTATGCATTTTTTTCATTTTCTCAATTACTTTGTTAATTTTATTGGGCTCTCGGTTCATTTTTGTTAATTTTGTTGTTTATTTCGTTAATTTCCCCAATGGATTCATTTAATTTCTAATTAATTTTTGAAACTGTTTTGAACACCAGCTGAAAAGAATTTGCAAATCCTTGTTTTCTGTTTTTTTTTTTTGCATTTAACACAATGTCCCAACTTTATTGGAATTGTGTTTTGTAATAAACTAAGTGACAAATTACCAGAAATTTGCAAAAACAATCATGAAAATAAACAAAAAATGAACGCAGTTACAAAATGTGCATAGAGTTAACAAAACAATCACAAAAATAAACAAACTGAACAAAATAGTCATGTAAATTATAAAACATAACCAGCACTAATTAACAAAGTAGGCAACAAAATAAGCAAAAATGAAGAAAATAATCAAGTTAACAAAATGAACAAAGTAAGTAACAAAAACTGAACAAAAAAAATAAAATACACAACAAAATCAGCAACAAATGAACAGTAGTAAATCACATAATAATAATATTTGTTTAAAAAAATTAAACAAAAATGTCCAAAATACTTGTTTTAATGCAGTATATTATGCTGTAATAAATTCACCGTTATGAAGTTATGTCACTTGAGTTGTTTGGTATGGGACACTTTTTTATTTTTAATTAAGAACTTGTGTTTAAATGTATTGTTACTTCTGTGTAAGTCATTATAATTACAATGTAACAATATTTTTACTTGAGTCACTGTTTCTGTTTACACAACACTGCTCAAACCACTGAAGTATATGGTTCAAATAAGGAGCTTCTGGCTGTCACCTTACTGACGCCACTGCCTACTGTTTCTGACTTTAGGGTGGAGTGTTAGAGGCTGACACAGGCTGAACGGAAATGGCTCAGACCTATCTGTCAATCAAAGTGACCATGCCCTTCATTATGCATAGACGTAGGGTCTGGGTTATACAAGCAGTCAAAGAGGTGGGAACAAACTATAGAGACCAAAACTGTTATTTGTACCTGTAAATATTTCTGTTCTGTTCTGTGTAAATTGACTCGGTCTTGGTGTTTGCCCCTAGTGGACGCTGACAGTACTGCAGCTATTGCATATTTGAATCTCGGCTTGGCTGTAGAGGTTGCCTCTTGGTTAAAAGAGCAAAAATGACTAGAAATTACTGAGCGTGCAGACCTCCACCAAAGTAGCTCAGTTTCTCTTCATAGTGAAAACCTATGATTATCATTTGAACCTATGCTTATTTCCTCCATAATGTTAAATAAGTAATATATTTGACCCTCATTATTGGATTCTTTGACCATCAAAACATACCATTAGCATTTAGAATGACATACATATCATTAGTTCAATAGTTTTTCATGAAAAATAATATTTCCATAATGGTGGTTTTCTTCTGGTTCTAGCAATGTAAATGTTGAATAAATGTCAAATCCATGCGCACATTACTGAATCATCTCACTTTCTACTACAGTTTGGCATCAATTTCATGTCTATAGCTCTATTTGCTACTTTACAGTAGCTATTTTTCTACAACACGTGTAAATATAAACATTCTGCATCACTATAACTGAAAAATTGCCCATATCTGGATCAAACTTTGTAGATTGATAGAATCTATTATGGTGTTTTCCTTTTTGTTTTGGCTAAATTGTCTGGGTGTTATTTGTGGTGCTACAAGGACAAAGGTTGAATTTAAAGATTTTAAGAATCCTCAAAAAATCTTCTGGATTCAGACAATGATCCAGCTCACTCCCAGAATGTGATTGAATGGTTCTTGTGCCATTTCTGACTTATTCTGAAAATGTCATCCAAATCCATCATAACTTTTCTTGTTATGTTGTGAACAAACCAACAAACCAACAGATAGCTAAAATGCAAAAACCAACAACAAAAAAAGTCATTCTCAAACAATTACATGGGCTACATGTAGTATCTATGGAAAAACTGCTGATCCTGTTACAAGGGACATCTCTGTGTCACCTCAGATCAACGGGTTCCAGCAAAACCAAAGCTTTCCACGTTCACAGTAAAGGAGGGAGAAGTGAGAGGTTGACCAGGAATATGCATTTGTCCTATCAGGGTCACCTAGACTGGAAATAACCACTGGACAGATACTGCAGAAATGCCTTCTCCAGAAAAGACAGATGGACAGTTGACCCCCTGATGACCTTTAATGTCAAAAGTCATGGACATGATGCACACGTGCACTCAGCTGATAAAGAGCTGACACCCAGACCCGCCCTTGTGCAGATGTTCCCTTGGCATAGTAATATGTGCATTTGTTTGCCCCATATAGTAGTGTTTTAATGCCTTTCGTACATTTTTATGTAGTTTGTACATTAAGAAGGCAACAAACATGACTACCGGGTCTTTTAAAAACCCATCCATCCATCCATCCATCCATCTTCTACCGCTTATCCGTGGGGTCGGGTCACGGGGGCAGCAGCTTGAGTCTTTTAAAAACACTTTTCCTTTCGTTCTTGCCGATACCCTGCTGTCACACATCACACCGGACACTTTTCTCCAACCATTCCAACCTGCCTGCACACACTTCTTCACCTCTTTTCCACACTC
>JAQQAE010006930.1:0-16262 GCA_029823295.1 Pseudamia nigra
CTACAGAACGTATACACAGCAAACTTAATCAAAGAAATAACTTAACACTACTGTATCTGAACACTACAGTATTTTTTTTAATGATTCCATGGGCTGGAGGAGGGGGGTGGTGTTAGGTGGAAGGTACAGGACCTTGATGAATTTATACTCCTCCAGAATGTCATCCTCCAGACTGGGGGGGACTGCTGTAAATATATGTACATTTCGGATTACTATATCTGAAATATTGTCCATATCTAGATCAAAATTTGTGGTTTGATAGAATCTATTACAGTATTATCCTGTGGTTTTGGGCTCAATTTTCTGGGTGTTATTTGTGGTGTCCAAGGACAAATGCTGAATTTGGCCCTGTCTCACAATGGTGATCACTCCCAGAATCCAATCGATTGGTCTTTATGCCGTTTATGACCCATACTGAAAAGTCATGTTTTTTCCACAATGGTTGTCATTACTGCAGTAGTAGTATTACCAACCATTTACATGCCATATGTGTTTTTGTTTTTCAGTGTTTTCTCTCTAACCCTCACCTATAGCCTTTTCCTAACCCTTACCAAGATATTTAATGCCTAAACCTAATGAAACTGTGCCAAAGACCCATTGCAAAGGATGCCACAATGTCAGCCATGGTGACTTTGTATCCATCTGGGAGATCACACATCTTTTGCATCCTGGACACATGCAAAAGGGTGCCAAGTACGTAAAGACTGAGCAACAAATTCTGCTGCTGAGCTGTGAGTTAATTGCAGGAAGTGTCATATATTGCAGTACCAAAAGTAAATCAATTGACATACTAGAGTCCCATGTTCAAATGTCCAGCCTTAGAGGAGAAATAAACATGTATACAGCCTGGTGCAAACAATGCTTTTGGTCTGTATGGTTTATTTCCACATTTTAGAGGGAGTGAATTTTTCTATAATTCACCCATTTAGATGATCCAAATGCCAAGGTAATTTAGGGCATAGGCAGTTTGATTGACAGGTGTTTCCAAGCCAGAGGTCTTTGCTTAACCCACCTCAGCTCCACTCATACTCCTCGTCTAATTTAATTTTTACACTGGGACTGATAGGCAGAGGTGCCAACATGGAGGCAACTGAGGCTCCTTATTTAAGCTTCCAAACAGCTCTTCAGAAACTTATGCTTGACATCGCACAGGGTTTTTCCACAATATACTGTATGTCCAGTGTACAGTCTAGGGTAAAAACAGACCCCATAGACTTTGACAAAGCATCTTAATTTGACACAGTGGGAGTGAGAATGTGTTGGTATGACAGTAATAGCAGTATTAGTCTGAGGAAAGATCAGATTAATTAGACATTATTATTATACTGTACTTGTAAATTACTGATCTTTCAAAGCTAATGGTTTTAGTTGATGAGTTCTTAGAGTTTTGTCATATTTAAGGCTTTACTTTCTATGTACTATAGATAAAACAGCTTTCAGCATGTGTAGGCATTGACTTGCATTACACAATGTACAATGCTTATATGTAATGACAGCTATACCATTTAAGGAAATTGGCTGAGAACTTATTGGTATTTCACTAAAATGTAGTGCTCTGCATATCCTCCCTCACTTTCTGTCTTTCCTCATGAGCTTTCTCTGCTTTTCCTCCATACTTTCTCTTTCTCATAACTTTTATATATATATTTTTATATTTCTTTCTTATTTGCATATCAGCATTGCTCTTGTGCCTTTCTACTATTACTATCTTAATGCAAATCTACATTTCAGTGGCATTTAGTGTGACTGCACTGTCATAGATACTAACACAAATGTACCTATTATAGACCTCGTAGCCCAAAAAAAACTGAAAATCAGCAACCTTTTCTGAGATACAAGGCTTTCACTCAAGCAATTAAAGGTGTTCAACAAAGCAAACTGTACCATTTTTGTTACAGGCTGCAGCCTCCATGACCAAATGTACAGAGAACACATATTTCCATTTACTGTTCATGATCACATGTGAATTATGATGATATTTGATAAGAGTTCATTGTAGTCTGTTAGGTGCTGTGCAACTGCAATCTGTAGCATTCAACACTGTTTCACTCAAGAAGCATACACTTCTCTAATCCTCAGAACACGATTTTTAGTTGGGGGGAATTGTTAGCTGACATAAGCCATTTCCTTCATTTCAAAGGGTTTCTAAAGACTGCAAAGCCCCAAGATCCTCAAATGACCTAAATGTGGAAATGGGAAGAAATGTCACAGCAGTTGTTGAACTAACTGTCATGACTTACATGGTATTTTACAGTCATTTGTCCTCCAACAAACTTTATATTGTAACACTGTCAATATTCCTGCTCCCCAAAAAGCAATTTGGTCTTCCTGGAGGACAAATCAATTAAAATCCTGTTATGTTCAACCAACACATGAGTAAACTGCCCTCTGTTTTACTTAATAGTTTCATTCCCATGGGGAGCACAGTACTGAGTAATTGCAATATTTTCCCATTATCTCAAAGTAGTATCAAAATTGACAATTATTTTTTTTCTAATATATAATGCATAGACATGAAATCACCATGAAATCAGTAAATGTGACCTCCCAGTGCCCAAGGCACAGCAAATCAGCGAGCAGCACTGTTCATTTTAATGATCTCATGCTGGAGTTATCTCATTACTGTTATTATTGTTCCCAGGCTTCTGTAACTTCAGGTTCCTGGGACATTCGCTTTGGGCAACTGCAAAAAGCTTTAACAAATACAGTATAACAGTGATTTTGCTACATATTGCATAGTTCATGTATTACAGCTGACCTTTATTTGTCAAGGCAGACATACAGTATGAGTCCACATGAAAAAAGTTTCTCACGAAAATGTTAAAGGAGATCAAGTGGCTCTTTACTCTAGTAATTTTACAAACCCCAATTCCAGTGAGGCTGGGACATTGTGTAAAACAAATAAAAACAGAATACAATGACTTGCAAATCCTTTTCAACATACTATAGTATTATTATCATTATTCAATTGAATACACAATGAAAGCAAGATATTTAATAGTCAAACTGATGCAAATATTCACTCATTTTGAATTTGATGTCTGACAGCATGTTCCAGAAGAGCTGGGACAGGGTCAACAAAAGACCAGCTTTTTCTTTGCATGGTAAAGTTTTTCGGTGATGGTTTTCTTGCTGCTTACTCGCAGAAATTTCTCCAGATTGTATGAATGTTTTGATGATATTTTGAACTGTAGCTGATGAAATCCTTAAATGTCTTGCAACTGTACATTCAGAAACATTGTTCTTAAAATGTTGGACAATTTGACCTAATTTTTGCTTGTGAACCATTTTTTTTTAATGGATAATCCTTTTATACCCATTCATGACTGTTACAATCCAGTCTCCGTAGGTGTGGTTTTCAGCTCAGGGTTTCATTGATATACACATATTCAGATGATGTGGGCGTGGTCTGTGAACTCTTTCCAAATTAGCCAACATTGGACACTGCTGGAAAATATGATGCGTTAAGAGAGAAATGTGGACGCAGCTGAGTAGTAGAATTGGAGAACACGTGAAGTGCAACACGGAGGGAGAATCCAGAGACTTGAGAGAGAGTGTTGGAGATTCATCACAATTGAAATCCAGAGTTTTGACAGAACAGCTCAGAGGAAACCAGAGCTGAGAGAAAACAAATCCCTATTGACCTGCAGACTGAGAATCCAACTTTTAGTAGCATGCTAACACTTCTGTATATATTCACCTTAACAAATTTTGAAGAACAGTCAACTACCCAAGATCGGGTTGGCCATTCCATCAGAACAAAGTACGCGGACCGCCAGACAGACTGAGACAGCAGGTGTAATTCACCGGACCCATCAGAAGATGTGTGGAGGTGAGTTCACAGACACAACACTACACAACCCAACGGGATAGGGATGAGCACAGCACCCAGGGCTAGAATAGAACACAACTTAAGTTCTGTACAACACGTAGGGTCTGGTGAAGGTTTGGTTATGGAGGGGCTGTCTTGGGAGCTTCGAGAGTTAGTACGGGCTACCCTGTAATAGCTTGGGAGCTTGTCCGAGAACTGAATTATAGAGTAGCTAGCTGAACTTCGTAACAATGACTCTCACTTCCAATTAACCTGTTCACCTGTGGAATGTTCCAAACAGGTGCTTTTGAGTATTCCTCAACTTTCTTAACTTTTGTCTTTTGATGCCCGTGTCCCAGCTCTTCTGGAGTGACTTGAAGGCATCAAATTCAAAATGAGTGAATATTTACAAAAAAACAACAACGAGTTTATCAGTTTGAACATTATATACAATGTCTTTGTAGTGTATTTAACTGAATGCAGGTTGAAAGGGATTTGCAAATCATTGAATTCTGTTTTCTTTTACCTTTTATACAATGTCCCAACTTCATTGAAATTGGGCTTTGTATAAGATTAGCACCAAAATGTTAAACCATTCCTGACAGATGTTGCAGTATCATAATATTTTTGTATACTTCAGAAGCAATGCCCATCATGCACTTTCTGTGAAAATCTTGTAAGTCATAGTCACATACCAATGCCAAAATGTCACCTTGAGTTTAAAGGCATTACATGATGCTAATATAATTTATAGCAACAGACACGTAAAATAAGACAAATAAAAGGAAGAAAACTCTATAAATCTCTGTAAAAACAGGCAGCTCTTAAGCAGAAATAAAAATGATCTTTTTAACTCTTTTGCCATGGCCTTCACATGCAGCAAATCTTACACTAACTGAACACTGATGACATGTTGAACAGCGCTCTTTACCATCAAAACACTACATTTGGGATTAATGGTGTTCAGCTTCTCTGGAGAGATGAAAACAGTTCAGGAATGTACAGTATGTAGAGGATCATCATCTGGTAGTATCTGGGATCCTTACACTTAACTTTTGGCTCTGCTATATTGACTGGGCAGGAAATTCTGGTGTTATCTACCTATCTGGTGATAACAAGACCAAAGGAGTGGGATGCTAATGAACTGGATGTGTCATTTGGTTATCAGTGCTGGGTGATCTGCCAGATCAACCAGCATATTGCATTTTAATATCACATACTGTTTATACGTATGTTAGACTGTGCACTGAAGCTGTACAGAGTTCTGTGCACTGTGTATAGGAACTCTTTACTAAATATTAAATATAGCTTTGCCTGAGTTGGTGCTGATTTATGCCTCTATGGAAAAGAAAAACCAATTACTAAAGCTTCTATGTTGAGCCACAAAGAACAGCAGACAAATCACATCTGAGTGCATCTGAACAGCGATTATTAATTACACCTGTCAATCACAGTTCACCCCCGCTTCCTCTGAAACACCAGTGAGTGGCCAAAACCTAATGTAAATTTTCTCCAGCCTGAATTGAACGGGAGTAGAGTTATTATTATGTTGTCAGACCATATGAATTACAATATGCCAAGAGGTAACTATGGAGGTTTTGCTCCTTTCTTGCTAAATGTTGTACCTTATAGGAATGATTAAGTAGAGATTCTAAAGTCACCCATGCCATGCCAAATAGCAGAATTTTAAGTGATTAAGTCTTAGAGGCACCTTAAAACACATTTGTTCAGGCAGCCATTGTCATGAGCATTTGGGACTGTTTTCCTGTTTGCATTGTTTTCATTGGTTTTATACTTTTTGTTCTATTTCTGCTGTAAATTTCTGTGCTGACATTTTTTTTACTACTTTTTATCTGTTTGACTTTTTTCTTTTATGTGAGGCACTTTGTGAGCCTCTCTCTGTGATAGATGCTAAATAAATAAAGGTTACTTACTTAAATTACAGCCATTAGTAAGCATAGCATATTTCAGGTAAATTGGTTCAGACACTTCTGAGCGATTGTATCTTCACTTATTCTAAGCAGTAGGTAAGTTGATAGGATAGAGATCTTTAATGTCCATGGCACATTTCAAGCAAACTGGTTTAGACACTTGTTTGCTATTGCACTGACATGAGTTTGAGGGCATGGACAATCAGGAATCCAGTATTCAGCTCTTTTGGCAGATAACTACCCACAGCTTACCTTACCACCTTATCTTTATGAGGCGTTATGCATATATTAGGATTAATCATGGCTTCAAATTAGTTTTATTATAGTAATTATTATCGTATCCATTTGTTGTGTAGGTTGCTACAGAGGATTATCTAGACTGTATGTCAAGATGATTATTTTATCTGGGTCATCGAGTAACCAGCTCCCTTTCCAAATTTCTCATTATACTGGGTTCATTCACCTTCTGAAAGGCCAACACATTGTTTTCAGCACAGACCAATTCCCCACCAGCTCTTGATTCACTCCTCCATGCTCACCCTGACTCCATGATGCAACATTTATATATATGTAATCATGCATACTTATATATTTTATTTATTGTAACTGAATACTACATTATAGCAGTGGGCTGTGTATCATCTTTGATCATGTGTCTGTGTGTAAATTTGGTTTCTGCTTGTAGCCTGCCTGAACTGATTCAGTCTCCAGTGGAGCAGAGGATCGGTGGTAGCCTGACTGACTCTGACTCACAGACGAGAATGGACAACATGACCTTGAGTCTCCCCTCCATCCTTCCCTCACCATTAATTCATCCATCCATTCTTAATGGGAAACGCTAACCTGACTGTTTAACACACATTAATATCACAGCTCCCCTCAGTCGGAAGTCTGACTTTTGAATCATTTGGAAACAACAGCTTGTTTGGAGGCATAATCGAATAAAGTGACTTAATAAACAGGTAAATTATGATACTATTTTTATAATACTTTTGTTTCCAGTGGCTGCATTCTGAGCTTGTGCTGCAGTGTCCACATGCAAAAGTTTTGATTTCAAACTGTGCTATAGAATTATTTTCCTTGCACTAATGTGTAAAAATTGCTGCTATGCTGGAAAATAGAGGTTTAGAATCATGCATAATTTGTATAAGGTCAAAGCTAAATGATATATTGTGCAAGTAAGTAAATGTTAAGGCATACAGTCCTATCTCTCTTTTTATAATGTAGTAATTTCTGGTTTATACGTCAAGTTTTTTCTTTTTAATAGTTTGGCTAGGGGGAGAAAAATACACCGGAGCGACATACATGTATATACAAATTACTTCAAGTGTTCGTTGTTTCTCACACTGACAGCCGCTAGAGGTCATTCTATGCTTGTGTACCTGCATCTGCCGCATCTGTATTACTGACAATTTAAAATGTAGACATTGCCAGTAACAACCATACCTGCCATCAGCTTAACACTAAATGTGTTGGCGCATTTGCACGTCACTTACCCGGTGGGGAGGTGAGCCCCGAGCCTTGCTTCTGGCGTCAAGCCCGCAACCCGCTCCAAGGACAGTGGCAGGTGGGGAGTTTGACTGGGGTGGTCCACATGTCAAACGGTAACGCGGGTGTCCAAAGGTAAGCTCAGGGAGGACAGAAACCTCCCCCAAAGCAGAAGGGTAAAAGCTCGCATGATTGTGATTTTCAGTATGAATACAGACCATGACAGCGGGGCCTCCACTGTCATATTACGTTATAATACGTTAACATACAAGACACCTATTCAGTCTGTTGTTCTCTATTGTTACTATAACTTGCCTTTCAAGATGAAAAATCTGTTCTTGTTGTCGGATTTTGTTAAATAAATTTCCCCGAAAAAATGCAACCTATTCTCCAAAGCATTTTCTTCTTCTTTATTATGCATTTTTGGCTCGTGCGACTGAAATTCTGGAGCGGCATATAACCCGGAAAATACGGTAACAAAGTAGAAGCAATGTTGTCTCCACAGTGAAGAGCTACAAAGCAATTAGCATTGCCTATAAATGACAATAACCCAGCGCAAGCACTGAGGTAAAACAAGTTCCCATGATTGTTTATCTCTTAATAATGAATATCCATTTACTGTGGGCAAAATGAAATGAAATGCTGCTTGACACTGACTTCATTAGGCTGTAACGAGAAACAGGGGAGAGTGGTTATTGAAAACATGACTCCCTGCTGTTAAGCGGTTCTGGTTGGCAAGTGTAATGATGTTAGTTTTACATTAACTTGATAATATTCTCTCCCAGAGGCACTGCAAAATATGCTGCCATCAGGAGACCGTGATTCTTAATGATGTTGACAGTGTGCTGGTTTCTAATGGTTTTTGGATTTTTCTTTTATTTGTTTGCTCTTTTGATGTTTTTGGAAGATTTTGGGACTAAGATTATTGTTGTGCTGATCGGGGTAATTAACCTGAAATCCAACATTAAAAACAATGACAAAAGTAATTGTGTGTACATACAGTATCTGTAAGTATTTACAGGCGAATTTACCACAAAGTCTCATCACTAGAATGGTGATACTGCATTACCTGGAGAGTGCACCTGACATGGTCTCACTGACTGCCTGGATGCCTAAAAAGCCAAAGGTCACACAAGCTACTTATTCATCACTTCCCACCTGAGCCATGGGGGATATCCGGGTTGGTCAGTGGGTGTGACTAACCTGTGCAATAATGCATAAACCAGGGGTACTCCCACTTTTTCAGCATGTGAGCTACTTATAAAATGACTAAGTCAAAATGATCTACCTACTACAAAAATGCAAAACACATCTCCATTTATATATAAATGGAGAATTCTTCCCTTTTTTGGTTTTGCAATGATAGACTGGCAAAAAAAGGTCCTCCTCCCATTCCATATGAGAGTGATAAGTTTTTGTCTTCTTACTCGGTCCAGCTCCCCCACTCATCTTATACCGTTTCTTAAGTTTCAGAGAAAAAACTGAGGGCTAAAAATCAGAGGTATCTAGCTTGTTAGTTTTGCTGCACATAGGTTGTTTGCACATGTGCAGTGACTTAAGTGTCAGAAAAAGTCAGATGTCATCTGACTGGCTGCCCTGTAAATCAATCAAGTGATGGGATGGATGATAGGCTGACGTCTATTTTTTTTGACTGTCATGTGATCTACCCACTATTGACGTATTAAGCGCCCCTGGTATAAACAATCTGTGACCATGGCAACAACATTCTTGCCATTTGTATCCATGGGAACAAAATGTGTCAATAAGTAAGTTGCACATCTCTTATGTGCATGTATAGATTTCATGGGTTGCTAACTTCGGCTACTAAACACTCCACACTGACATGCAGTTGATATGAATGATAAGGACAAGTGACCAACCATGCTCTTAAACATAATTAAAACTCCGCTTTAAGTCATTGACAATGGCACCACAAGATCTAATATCTGCCAACAGTGTACATGTAAATCACTGTTTGTACTCTAATACAACAATTGTTAAATTCTGTAAAAAAAGACCCTGGATGAAAGCAGTCAGTAAATTAAAACTGTATCAAATCTAACTGCTATCTCATTTTTGTTCATGAATTACATCTAGCTTGTAAATACGCCAATCATCTTTAGACATAATTGTTGAGACATTAAAATAAGCTTTAGTTATACCAATAGAGCATGTAAAATTTTTGTAGTACTGAACAGTCCACATCAACTATAAATCATCTGAAATCATCAAAGTTTGAATTTATCACTATTGCATATATTGCTATTGGTCTCTGCTATTTTGGACTCAATATTCCACAATGTACCACATAGCCCGAGATGTGCAACTTGCTTATGCTGGTTGTTTTTAAAATTATTATGACTCAAGTCCAACCTCAACTTCTTAGCAATGTGAATGAATGGGCAGAATTATTGATTTTTTAGTTCTTGCAGGTCTTGGTCAGTATGTGTCTCTTAGAATTACAGTCTGTTTATTGAATATACTGTAACTGCACCATTGTGGTTTTGTCTGCATTGCCTTTCTCAGCCCGTGTTTGATTAATTGGAAACTTTGACTTTTGCCACCCATGGGTATAGATACTCTGGTGTATACAGGGTTGAGCAGAAACCAGTAATTAATCTGTCACTTTCAAAACAAGTCCTTTGTGTATCACAGAGGCCAGTGGGCCACTAAACATACCCACAATGCACATCCGTGAACACACACACACACAAATCCCTGTGCGAGCTGCATGAGGTTACCTTCTACAAGGCCAACATTTAGTAATGTGTGTGATTGTTCCAGAGAGAGACAATGAGTCCCCTGGTACCCTAAGTGAATGGTTTCCTATGGTTTAGAGCAGGTTGCTGCTCTCAGCTTGAGCCTAATGATTAATGTTTACCACCAGAAATGTAGGTCACCAATGACAGCATTATTATACCATTATTTGAATAGATTGCCATTATTTATTTTAAGAAAATGAGATGTCTGTCCAGCAACATCAAGCATGTGGGCAGAAGACCAATCATGAAATTGCCAGGTTGTCAAAGCAGGTCTATAAGTAATGGGAAATGATTCCATATTTAATGTTAAGTCTATAAACACAGGGCCCAACCTTTTTGTCTGCAAGGCATTTATCTCACCCTTTGTCTGGTGTTTCACACAAGAAACACCAGCATCATCAGTTCTGTGTGGAAATTATTCACAGGTCTGAAATATCTGTAATAAGTTAATTTGTGATGCCATTAATGTTATTTGTCTATGATATTAAATGTTTATTCTCACTTTTGTTATTGAAACTCCACAGTGAAATCTAGTCTTTCTTATCGGTAAAATTAAATGTAAATAGTTCAGAATTTTTATTTCACTGGAACTTATCTATTTTTATTTATTATTTTTAAGCACTGATTTTAATTCAAGTTGTATTATTCAGAAAATGGTAATCATCATAAAGTAATGTTACATAATGTTACATTCTTGTCTATATTTTTAGAGAAATGACAGAAATGGAGATAAATTGTAATACATTTTTCATGTGAATCAACAGTTAAAATCAGTGTGGCTACAACCATAGTATTCCAACTAAACTTTTTACAAGAACTCCTACTGTTAATTCTTTTTTTTCTGACATTATTTTATTGTTTTGTTTGATTTCATGGACCTGAAAGATTCTGTTCTCACTACCACATTGTCTCATTCTGCAGCTTGGTCATGACCCCTTGGCGTCTGGTTTCAACACCCTACGGTGTTATTTTTCAATGTAAGGTATTAGAGAGAAGCCAATGTTAAGTCCAAGCCAATTCTCACCTCTTTGCATATAAATTCATGGGGTATTTCACTTTCAAAGTGCATGCACACTGTGCTTTTTTTAATTCACCACATAAGACTTTCATATATCGCCATGGTTAAAGGGACACATTCAGTAGAATGGGGTGCAAAGTGTTGTGCAACAATTCCCTCCATTTCCAAGCAGAATTCAATTCAGTTCAATTCAATTTTATTTGCATGGCGGCAATCATAATCGACAATTATCTCTAGGTGCTTAGAAAGATTCTGTGCATTTTCTGTCTTCCCTTACCCTGAACCCTCCACTTCAATCAAATGCGTTAATGTCTTAGCTTAATCCTTTCTGCATCCTGTTATCAACCGCATGTGCAGTGTTCTAGGTCATATGAACTGCACAACACATGTAAAAAGGCATCTATATTTCACAGAGGTATCTGTGTATTTGTACAAAATGGGGTCAGAGCAGGTTCTAAGGCCACAGACACTGCACATTAGGCAGGTGACATGCAATGTACATCTGGGTACCAAAACCCTTACTAGCAGGTGGTTGGGGTGGTTATGGCAGACCAAAACGTTTGCAGACTTACACACAGGACACCAGATTTTGCATGTCATATAATGCTGTGTTCATATCTGCATTTTCTCTCCTTGTCTTTCTTATTGGAGCTATTATCCTGACCCATTTTCTTACCCTAAAAAAACTGTTTTTAAATAAGTTATTTTTATGCTGATACACTAACCAAAGTGTACCCATGCCTAGATGTCTTTTTAAATCCCACTTGAATCAAAAGTGGCCCCCTATTTTTAAAAAGGTGATGGTCTGGTCAAACGCATGTGACAAGGTGAAAGTGAAACATGGAGGCTGAAACTATCTTCACTGCGTATTAACAAATAAATCACATTAAATGTGAGTGTGTTCTCTTGTGACTAAGCTACTGCTTGCAAAAGGTTTGATCTGTGCGAGGCCTAAAGGATACACGAGTCACAGTGATTTTCTTTAATCATTGTTTGGAATAATTGCTTGGCTTTTCACAAATGTCACATATTGTACATTACCTGACAGAGTGTACAGGCTTGTGACACCAAAGAGAACTATTTTACTGGATTCTGACTCAACATGAGTCATTCTGAAATACATTGAAGGCTTATAGTATGTGCAATTTGCAGCTCAGTTTTACATCTCTTACGGAGCATAATTCTCTGTAAGTGCTTGTTACATAGCTTTGAACACAGCCATTATATCTAAGCCTGGACGACAGACAGCTTAGACGTATTATCTACCAAAATTAAGCATAGAAATGTAGTCTAGTGGTAGAAGTTTCAGCCACTTTCTGAGGCCTTACTGTACAATATATGACTCTCCAGCCAACATTTCATCTTCCAGAATTGGCTTTTAATCTAGCTTGTTTTGTAAAGCGATGTACTTTATTTCGGGCTTGTTTTAATTTAACATCTTGACCTCCTTTGTTCTTGTGCAGTCGACACATATTTGGTCACTGACTTCAGGCCACACTGACTAACAAATGAAAGTATAAAGGTCAGCACATGATTTTACTCATCTTAGTCTCCTGCCCCCTGACTTACAGGACAGCTGTCACTTTTGGCAAAGTTAATTTAAAAGTAGTCTCATGACCTGCCCACAGAGATCATTTCTCATTGTCCACTCTTAAACACAGTTGTGCATGGCCAACTACCAGTGATGGGAACAACAGTCTTAAAATCAACAGCATTTCCATTTTTTTCAGTAACCGGTAATCTAACCAATTACTGTTTCCATCATTACGACACTGTTACTGTTAATGTGGCACGTTACTGTAATTAATTTTATTGAAACTGTTCTCATCAGATCAGGCTCTCAGCCACAGTAGCTGCAGAGGTTTTTTTTCCCCCTTTGGTGAAGGGGAGAAGGGAGCAACACTGTGATGTGATAAGTGATGACGACTGGCAAAGAAAGGGTCAAATTTCATGGTAAGCCAACCCAAAGAGGGTGTTCACACATAAACACACAGTCACACACAAACAGCAAAGACACATGCAGCATCAACATGCACTGAGAATTCAAAAGCAGCATTTTTGAACTGGAAGTGGCAGGTCCACGTACTGTGCCGGCTCGGTTGCACTCACATTCCTCAAATGGTCCACACTTTGGGTGTAAAACGCGCTTGGGCATGGGGCAGAATGGCAGTGTGAGTACAAATGCATAAGCTCTGTGGGCAAAGAAGTAGGCGGAGCCACATCATCCAAGCAGACTGAACTAAACAGACTGATAGCCAGGTGTGTGGTTGAGAACATGCTGCCATTATCAACAGTAATGCAGTAGTTATTTTCCCTAGCAATTAGTTACTTTTATAATGCTGTAGGTCCATTATTAACTCAGTTACTTTGTGGGAGAAGTAACTAGTAACTATGACAGATTACTTTTTAAAAGTAACATGCCCAATACTGCCAGTTAATGAAGGGGTCTGCAGCTCTAAGTCCACATGTGGCTCTTTGGCCCCTCTCCAGTGGTTCCTGTGGCTTTGTCCATAGATGGAAGTAACACAATTAATCAAAATCAATAAAATAAGCATAAAATCAATGGAACAAAGAAAACATGAACTGCATAATGAACAAAAATTAAGACAAAACTGATATAAATATTTCATAAAACGAACACATCATCAAGAACATGGTTAAACAATATAATAACCTCTAAATGGCCAAAAATAAAAAATAAGAAAATGAACAAAAATAAGCAAAGTATGAAAAAAGACTATTTTGGTGATTAAGACTAGCCTGAGAATAATAATCCAGAATCTTTTCAAAAAATTGAATGATCGTGAATGAAAATGTTTGAAAAAAAATTCACCAAAATGAAAAAAATGGTAAATTGATGAATACAAACAAAAAACAAAAAATTAATAAAATTAATGAGTAAAATGACCCACAAAAATCAATTAAAGCTCACAAAAATGGAGAAAATAACTAAAGAAATGAATAAAAATGAACAAAACCATAATCAAATAATCTGCAAAATGAACAAAAAGGAGCAAAAATAATCAAGGAAATGAACAAAAATGTTAAAAGATTAACTAAATGAACAAAAATGAATGAGATAATAACCAAATTGGTATTAACGTGTTGCCGGCTAAAACATGCATTATACTGTATATTATGTGATACATAAAGGGTTTGAATATTTTTAACAGTGTAGACATTTTTTTCTCTCTCTGTCCAAAAATGGCTCCTTAAATTGTGAAGGTTGCCGACCCCTGTACTAAGGGATTCTACAAGAATTGTAGGTTGAAATATTTAGCTAATTTCTATCATTTGGTCCTATTAATTTTGTTGTTGTGATTGTTTTTAGATTCACAGTTATTTTAGGCTGTTCACTTATTTGTCACAGGGCTTTAAGTGATGAACTACCCGGTTGGTACTTACGTGTATTAATCCCCTCTTATGCAGTATATTTCCAAATTTAAAATTACTTTACAAGAATGCACCCAGAGCATCTTAAATGGTGAAGATCATTCACAAGAGGACAACATTAAACAACGTTTGCTATTAAACACCCAGAGGAGTGTTGTAAATCAGCTCCTATGCAAATTGTTTGGTTTTAGTTACCCTGTCAACACAAGGTCAAAACCACATTTGGATAATCTCACATCCATCATCCTCCTCATTATGATAAAAAGTGGGTATAAAATTTTCTGAGCGCTGTACCGAAAAGCAGAAGGGTGCCATTTCAGGAGCCATTGTTGAGATGGGATATAGCCATAAAAGGTAATAATTGAGTGTTTTGTTCTTTCTACAACCAATATCTGAGCTCCAACTACCTCACAACAAAATGCTATAAATCAAACTGTCACTCTGTAGAACAAAGATGAATTTGATTGCACAGTAAGGATCACTGATTCTGAGTGTGTAACAGGAAGGAAACATGATTGTGTGTGCCCTATATTTGTGTTCAGGTGTGTGTTTGGGGAGATCAGTGGGGATAAGATGGATATGTGTATGTAGAAGTGAAAATGGCTGGATGTCATGTGGTATGTATTTGTCTGAAAAATGTGTAAAACAATGGGCTCCCGTGGATGTGAATACTTCATATGAGGTCATGTACATCCAGGTATCTACAACCATAGCCTTATGTAATTATATATATCTAAAGTTAGATCATATTTCAATGAAAGCCAAGTGGCTTCAAGAATTCCTATTATTTTGATAATTATCTACAGTTCAAGAAAATAGGAAAAACAAAGTAGAATATTTCATCTCTAGCTTCAGTAAATCACAATTTACGCAGAATAAATGTTATTGCCATAGTATCCACTAAACTGCCCTTTTGTAGCCCCATTACCAAATAATGGGGCTAAAAATAGTTCACGAGAGCGAGAGGAGCATGCACTGCTCACCGACCGACTGGAAGCATAGACATGAAACTCGCCCTGTATTGTGCTTCATATTTGTTCCTTTTTTCACCTGAAATAGTGCTTCATTTTGTGTTTTTTCATCATGGGACCTAAGAAGGATGCTAGTGGCGAGTGTCATATACATCTTTAAGAGAATAAGCTACTGTGTGTTGCAGCTTTACGTCACTGAAACGCTTTACAGCACGTAGAGAAACACAACTCATCTCAACTCAAGTCAACTGGAAATCAGCTTGATGTGCGGCGGTTCCCGACCCAGATTTTTCAGTGTTGACGACGTCCCAACAGAAATCGTGCCGATTCAACACGTTGAATCACCAGGACTCAGTCTCAGTGATGTGCAGCGGTCATGACTCTGACTTTATGACTTTTATCATTGGTGGACATGTGTGTCACAACGCAATCAATGTTTATGGTCGATAGGTGGAGCCAGTTCCCAGGGGTGAGTTGTATTGGCAGTCTGCAGCTGTGTGCGAGGTACAGAACGAAGTGGCAATCGTGTGTACCAGATGACCAGACTCATAGAGTTGAGTTGAGATTAGTCGCGTTTATCTATGTGTGGCCGACTTTTGAAGCCGCATCTCGTCATGTGTTATTCCCTGCCTGTTCATGCCCAGAGTTTTTGCATTAAAGCAGTGTTATAAAAGTAAACCACCGCTCGATCATTCTACAGTGAGAAGAAAACCCGTAATATGATGTCAATGCAGGTGAAACACGAGATCATAGAAAAACATTCTCGTGTTGTTCAAGTGACCTATTTGGCTAAGAAATACAAGGTAATGTATCATTATAAATCATTTTTAGAACTAATTTCATGCATTCCTTTTCAGATAATTAACATAACTTCCTTTTCAAATAATA
>JAQQAE010006931.1:0-16261 GCA_029823295.1 Pseudamia nigra
TTATAAGGCGCACCTTCGATTTTTGAGAAAATTAAAGGATTTTAAGTGCGCCTTATAGTCCGAAAAATACGGTATGTAACACACAGACCCAGTCTAAGTTGATATTTAACAGTAAAGCATGCTAATAAACTCAGTAGTTTAGTACACATTGTTCACTAGGCTTTTGTTTGTCAGTAGGGACCTGCGTTTCATTTTTATATCAGGTTTAGCTAATACCATTTAATTCCTTATCCTACACTGCCATCCCAAATAATACTAAAAACAAAATCATAACCTACATCGATACAGTATAAACCTGAGCTTACTCAGCTGTCTTATTATAGTAGATATTTCCATGCCACAATACACAACAACTTGTATTTATACAAAAGGATGCAACTGCAACAATATCTACTGTGTTTGTATCATCTTACCAGTTTTCTTATGGTTAGACTAGATAGTTGTCTGTTAACTTTAACGTTTCTCAGTTGAAACTCTATTTCCAAAAACGATGGGACTGTGTGTACTTTACACACCTGCTACTGACTTCTCTGGATCAAAGAATGTCATCATCATACGTACTTTTGATGAGCAAATTGCACTTCCAAGAAATGCAGTCTTATTTATGTATTATTACATTATCAGCAGCAGTTAATACATTTTCAAAGGCTTTTTTTTAATGCTAGTAATAACCAGCCAATAACATAATAACTTATTACATTATTAGCAAAATGTTATTATGTTATTGACTCAAAAATTTTATTACATTAATGGCAAGTTATTATGTTATTAGCTTTATTACATTTACAATGGCCAAAAAAGCTGTTGCATTATTGGCTGTCATTTTGTTATTGCTTGCTACAGACTTAAAAAAACACTCAATGTCATTTAGAAAGTTTTACAGATGCAATTCCAGTGGTTCATGTAGTGCCACTTGTGTTTAGCTTTCCCCTAGTGACATCCTTATGTAACAGTATGATTCATTCTGTTATGCTGAGCTGATATGAGGTCCGGCTGACATGGAAAAAAATCACACAGTCTTGTCTGGTGACAGATGTTATTTTTCTTCTCCATATATTTTTTGTTGCTGTTGTTAACATGTTGAGCAGTTTAGTTTGGAAATGAGTGTGCTGCACACTGACTGTAACTGAAAATGAGCGACAAGTGCTTGTAGAAACCTCTGTCTCTCTCTCTCTGCTTTAGACATGTGCATTGCCTCTGCCATCTCCCTGCTGATGATACTCATATCTGGGATGGCAACATATGGTGCATACAAGGTAAACTAACAATTCATTGATTTTTCCTTTTTCTGTTGCTGCTTACACAATGCTGCTGATTGGAACTAAATGTACTGAACACGCAAGCACTGATCGGCAGACTGGAGAGGCTGAAATCAGGGAGCATTCAGCTACTTTTAGCAACTGCTGATTTCCATAAGTGCTGTATGATTATACACTGAATTTGCCTCTGAAAACACAACAAATCCAAGTAGAGCCCTGTCCTGTTTTCTTATTAAAGAGCATTATCTACCTATGCCTGAGGTCAAGTTCTGATTTATGTCCACAAGTAATGATATCAGGCCGTGATTACAGAATACAAATGTCTCTGTTTCAGCTGCGTGCCACTTGGATCATTCCATTTTTCTGCTACCAGTTATTTGACTTTGTTCGGAACACTTTGATTGCTGTCAGCATTGTGGTTTACTCCAACACAATACAGGATTACCTGCAGCAGCTGGTAAGAAACCTGCACACTCACTGACATATGACAGCTTTATTTCCAAGTATTCTTGAGTTGAATTCCTGCCAAAAACTTAGCCTGCCCTTCATTATTTTCACCCTGTTTTGTCTGTTTTTGTTTCTCCTCTGCAGACTGAAAACTTCCCCTACAAAGAGGAGATTGGTTCACTAAGTAATGTGTGCTTGGTCCTCATCGTGTTGCTCTTCATTGGCTGTATTCTTGGTATCAAGGTAATTTCTCGTAAAGTGCAATCACACTCATGTGATTACTAAACAACGTTTTATGACAGAATCATAGGTTGGGCGACACGGTGGTGCAGTGGGTAGCACTCGTGCCTCACAGCTAGAAGGTCCTGGATTCAATCCCAACACCAGGTGGTGGGGCCTTTCTGTGTGGAGTTTGCATGTTCTCCCCGTGTCTGCGTGGGTTCTCTCTGGGTACTCCGGCTTCCTCCCACAGCCAAAAACATGTACTAGGTTAATTGGTTACTCTAAAATTGTCCATAGTTGTGAAGCAAATTGTGAAGCGCCTAGAGATAATCAGTGATTATGATTGGCGCCATACAAATAGAATAGAATTGAATTGAAAATCAAGGTCTGTGCATTCTTATGCAATGTTGACACCTTCATTTAAAACCCTAAACGCGCAAAGCACTGACAATGAGGCTTATTTGGAAAAGAAGTATTTTAATCTGGAAAAAAACACATCGTAGAATGATTTGAATAATGGAGTTATTTGTTCACCACCATTATTGCACTGTCCATACCAGCTTCAGTGAAGATGGAGTTAAACTGTGTGATCTCCTGCAGCAAAAGGATTTTTTTTTAGTTTTCTCAAATATAAGAAAATAACTGCTGCCAGGGCATTAAAATGGATCCTAACCTGAACAATTACAGAAGCTAGAGAGCTCTGTCAGGCTTTGTTCGTGCTAGTAGATGACTGTAGCAGATGGTGTTGCATTTGGATGGATAACCAAGAACAAAAGGTACTTGTACATACTTTTGCTTGACTGCAGCGATATATATGGTAAAAACACCGTTTTTACCATATATATCGGTAAAAAGATTCATATTTTACAGTGAGTTCTCCTTAAAGTTCAAGTTGCTGTCAAGGTGTCATATATAACTGTGTAAAAGAAATAAAAATAACAGCCCTCTTGCACCACAGGTTTTTCATATTATGCAAGGAAGCAGTTTTTCTTCAGCCTGTATTCAAATACTGTACTTTAAATGCCAACCATGTGCTATGTTTACTAAAAAATACAGGTCAATGAATCAGTAAATGTCTGTTATTTGAGTTAATTTTGCTTGAACAGAGTGTAAGAGAAATAATCATACGTACAATCAAAATACAAAGACTATGGGGATTAGAAATGTTTTAAGTAGCAGTTACACAAAATTTATTGAGATGTATTTGTAGAAAAATCCACAGTGTTGTAAAACTGAACTAAATGGAGCCCATTTCACATGTTTTGTGAATGAGATGAATGTGTATATATAGATTGTCACGAGGGAAGGAGAATATTCATTGAGGATGGGTCTCTGTATTTCACTGAATATTGATGAGATGAAGTCTGACAATATGGAAAATGAAAATCCTTAGGGTGTGTTGTGGAATAGGAATGAGTGTTAAGTAATGGATGATGAATATTAACTTTCGATTCCTCTATTTCTGTGTGTTATTAGGCTTACCTGATAGCCTGTGTGTGGAACTGCTACAGATATATAACTGGCCGAGGTTCTTCTGAAATCCTGCTCTGTGTTACGACCGACGACACCACAGTAAGTCAACCTGTACCATACGACTGACTCCAAGAGATTCAGAAACGCATTTTAGACTCAAATACCTCTAGGCAGAATAGGCCGACTTGTGACTATCTGCAGGATAACTCAGCACTAAAGCCTGTGTTTCCATGGTAACAACCAAAAAGACAAATCCATCCGCTGCCACCGACCGTTAAAAACAAGGAAAACAGGCATCTTAATTTGTGATCAGCTCATAATATTGTTGCGTGAGCAGCAAGAGAACAGAAGACAGAATGTTTATTTAGACACTAACCTGCATGAAATATTCAGTCAGGATTGTAAATCATTTTTATTTGTCTAAACTGTGTTGTGTGAAGTTAGCAGAAGTGCTGATTTTCAAAATCTTTATAGTGGAGTTGTTGCATCGCTGAAAATAATGAGCAAAATCCTGACTTGTTCTGTGAAGTGGAGGCCTTCTCTTGGAGTGAAAAGAACTGGACATACAGTTACTGTGTGAATCAGTCTATCCTCTGCGTCAATGTTTTTCTGGAATTCACACCGAAGTTGAACAAAACTGGTAGAAAAAAACATTTTCACTAACTGTTATTCTTGGTCAGGCCCCCTGTGTGAGTGATAATCACATTTTCCAGTGAGCTGTTACTAACATCTTTCTGCAAACCTTCTGAGCCTTCTCACTTCAACACCAGTGATGAAACTCATACTTTCGGCCATGCTAACCGCAAATGGAATATTCCCATGGCAGATTAAAAGTTGTCACACCTAATAATGGAAATGTTTTAATATTAGCATAGAGGTTAATGGAATTATGCTACACATACTTCCCTACTATGCATTAAATGACATTTTGTGTCTATATTATGTCTATACTTCAGATAGAAAGAAAAGGATTACAATGCACCCGATGCTCTTTTACTAGAAATCTGTATGTGCTGATAAATTAAGCAGTTCATCCATTCTAACATTTATCAAATATGTCAGTCTTGATTCAGCATGCATCTCAGAGCTGGAAAGCTAGCATAAAGCTAGATATGATGTTATTTGTGCTTTCTTCCATTTCCAAAGTAAACAAACCAAATTATGTGTGAAAATGACTTCCTGTTCATTCTAGACTGCAAGTCACGTTTCTGCCGTCTGCGTACTTTCCTCTTCTCAGGCCAGCTTGGCAACAGTAAAGTCATCATGTTGGGGGAGGAAGGAAGTTTAAAGGTGGGCTGGAGCAGGTACTTTTACACAGGCAGCATGGATGAACAGACTTGGATGGAGAGAGGAGGCTCCACACTGGCAAAGCCATTATGACAGTGTCTGAGGCACAGTAGTAGTACAGTAAGTGCAGTTGAATCAGGGTCTGCCGTCGGTGTCCTGTTGCCCAGGTCGGCTCTCTGACTGCTTCTACACTCCTGCCCACACACTTATAATATCTGCTTGTACTTTGAAAGGAGAGAAAAGACAAATGAGGCTGTAAAAACATTAATGACCTGTTATGACTATCACAAAATGTTTTTCACAGGTGTTCTTCTCCATCCACAGGTTGAGACTCCTGAGAATGTAACATTCGACTGAATTTGAAACAGTTCACCACACAGAATAGTTTAATACATTCAGAGTCTCGAGGGGAGGTTTTGGGGGTTTTCAGAAACAGAAACATTCACAGGCTCATAATGTTTAAACCACCTGATCTGTAAAGAGACAGACAGGAGGCTGCTTTCCATCTCACTGACAACATTAGTGAAAACTACCAGAAAAAACAGCAGCTGCCTCCTTTATTTCATAACATTAGTTTCACCACTGTGTATTTGCTTTTGCAATTATGGGCAAGTTTATTTAATTAGACCTCCCTATAGACTGCTTGGATAGTTGTGGCTGTGCATCAGCTGTACAGCGTTTAGGTCAAAGGTTACTGATGTTTTCCATATGAGCTGAATTCCTGACTGGACATACACAACATGCACAGAATTCTCTCACATGTTCACAGTCAGACACTTTATTTGGCATTAAAGGCTAAATGCCTAGCATCAAATAGGTAAATCGACATGAATTTTCTCTGTAAGGTTGATATGGGAGATTATTCAGTGGTTAAAAAGTCAGATCCTCTGAGATTTCTGGTTTTCAAAAGTGAAGCTGTAGCCAGATTTAAGCAAAGGGGTTGTTGTAAGGACACACTTTTTCTAAGCTTAAACTTTAGGTCAAGATAATGAACTTCACATATGTTTTTGTCATTGTCTACGACTAAAGATGTGAAAAAAAGATGTCAAATAAATGTAGTCAATACAAAGGACAATATTTCCCTCTAGCATGTAGTGCAGTACAGGTATAAAGTAACTGAACATGGAAATTCTCAAATACAAGTGCATCAAAACTGCACAGTACTTGAGTAAATGTACTTAGCTGTTATCTACAACACACAGGCCGCAATGACTTTTATAGATTGTGTCTTTTATAGATTCATGTTGAAAAAGCCACTGACAGAGGATCTTAAAGGGTATTGATTACGTCCTTCTCTTGTTAAAGAGGTTCAACTCTGACACTGAGCCCCTGTGTGATGAATAAAAGCCTCAGTGCATCATTGTTTTCAGTGTGGTCGATGTAGGCTACACACATGGTGTTGAATATGAAGTGAACTGAAGCACAAAGATAAACTATGTCTATTTGCCATGAATGAAACAACCACAGCACAGAGGGTTTTGACGAGCAAAGAAGTAGATTCGATCAGAAACATGTTTGTAGCCTCTGGCAAGGACGTTATCTGTAGCATCCCCAGAATGATGATGGTCGGGCTCTTTAACTGATTTTTCACTAATGTATTCAATCCAATCGACACCGTAAGAGCTTGTTCACTCTCACTCTCTATGGGACAAGGAACAGATGATTAAAATTTGGTGGTGATCCCACTCACCATCTTAGTGCACGGCGCTTTTTTGCACTGACCAATCAAAATCGCTGTATGTTGGGTATTTCAATCCTCAGTCTTCACTGCTCACTTGCCAACCAATCAAAATCGAGAAGGGGTAGGACATAACACTAAAGTTCTCCGCACCATGTTGGAGGAGAAACCATGGGAGAAACTGACTGACAGCTTGGTTTATGATCTAACACTGAAGGATTTCCATGATTTTATGAAGGAAGTGAACGTCCAGAATATCCATTACAGTTTGAAATATTATTGTGTAAAGGACATTTTTAGGTGTCACTGTGGTGCAGCCACAGATGCAGGTCACTCATTATGCTGCGACTACGTGAGTAAGAATGCAAACTTAAAAGTACATTCTTACTCTCTCCCCCACACACTCACCTCACTTATGCAGGCACTGTCTCCTTGCATGTCCGAAATCATCAGCTCAAATCTATACATAGGCTTCATCTTGATAAATTGACCGCAGATTTTAATTTGAATCCAACATATACTCACCTGGAAATATCTTACACCGCTATTTTGTGAGCTAAATATAGTCTTATTTCAACATGTGGGCCTCTGCTGCGCTAAAAACCTTCCCTGTGGACACAGGACCTAATAATGTAATATGGGGAAATGAGCTGCCTTGGCAGAGGTCTGTGCTCTCCAAGCGCTTTCTAGTTCAGAATGTTTTATAGCAGCATAAACAATAAAATATAGAATTACAATGTTGACAGACAAACTTCAGTGTTCGGGGTATAAGAAGCTGGAAAACAAAAGAGATGATTGAAAGTTTAATGTTTGAAACATTCTTTTTTGTCCTGATGGTTGGATGTATGTGTTCAGTAATAGAGCACTTAATGATCTATGTATGATGCACCAATTCAGCTGCAGATGGACAGCTACTAGCTATATTTAGTATCAGTCACTACTTAGCCTAGTTTTCCTTCAGTGTGATTGATGAATAATAGAAGCCTTCTGCAGTCAGACAATCACTGCACAGCCTTTAAACTAAATTAAAACTTTAAATGTGGACACTGGTGTTAGCAACGGTTTCTTTTTTCACATTGCACAGTGGCCTGTAATAAAGTCATCAGTCACCTCACCTGCAGAATTTTTACAGTGGGTGACATCAGAAATATTACTGATTTTTATTATGAGCCAGTAGTTCAATAAATATCTCATGTACCATATATGTAGTTGCATCTGTTTATTGAATTTAATCCAAATGCAATATGGTCAGTGTGCTTTCATACTGTGCAGATCTGGAACCTGTTTCCCGAAGCCCTGACTCTCATTCTGTTCAGTCAAATAAACTAGCTAATTGTAAATTAGGTGATTTATCTGCTCTTTTTGGCTTTTTAGGACGAGTATGTTGGTTCATCATGTGTGAACATGTGCTGCGTGAATTAAGACACAGTACATGTTCCATAATCATATTTAGTTGAAATCCATCTGTCCAGAAATGGAATTATTGCTGTGTCTATGCTGTTTATACTCTCTGTCATCATAAATAACAAGCTCTGGAAAAAAAAGATAAAACAAATGCAGTATATTACAGTTTTTCTCACTCACTTTGGTACATTTCTCGAATCACCCTCGACATTTGCAAAACAGTGAGTGCATTTCTCCAAACAATTCATACAAATAGCAAAACACCATGAATTACCTGCAAAAGCCACTCTCTTGCTCAAAATCCTTAGTTCATCTCTCAAAAGTAAATATCTGTCAATGGACATGTCAGTGCCATGACAAGGCCTTGTGTCATTTTGTACACACAACACTGTCAAATTGCTTAGTCATGTTGTCAATATATCATTGTACACAGGTGGGATGTTCTGATGTAAACTATGGCTAAAGATTTGATGACAATAATTGTAAATTGTAAGATACACCTTAGTGTATGTGGGATATTGATTGCAAGAGACTGGGTGAGATTCACATTTACGCTTTTACTGTTTGTACTTTAATTTGTTGACAGATCATGTTGTTGTGATACAGGAAGGAAAAGACAGCGCTGCCTAGCATAAAGAAAAAAGAAAAGTAGAAATGTATTTGTGTACTGCATGTACAGTTTCCCCGAAGGAGATTGTCCTATGTTCAATAGGACAATCTCTTCGAGGAAAACAGTGCTGTAGGAATTACAGTGCAGTCTTCCTACACCCCCTGATGTTCCTGTCTGTTGGGCCACAAATTCTCATCCACATCACAACAAATATCTTCTCTTGCGATGTAGCATGGGAAGAATCTTTTAGAGTGTCTTATGCTTTGTGTGAGTGTCTTATATATAGAAATATGCTTGACATATTATGACATCTTGCTCAACCACTTTGCATGTAAAGACTTATGTGATGAACTAATGCCTAAATCAGAATCAGAAGAATAGCTTTATTGTCATTGCCAAACGTTTCCACCAACAACGAAACTGCACTCCTCCCGTTGAGGGGGAGGGGCCGCAGCGAACGTGCACGCAGCCGCTTCAACAGTTGGGAGAAAGTGGGGTGGGGGGGTAGTACAATAGGAAAGAGAGAAAAAAAGCACAGTTCCCAGAATTAGGCTCCACGGTAAGCAAAATTCTGGTCACACAGAAAAAAAAACCCTCATATGCACATTTAGCAGACAGTTACCCAAATCAACAAAAGCAAGGCCGGAGAGAGTTTGTGTGTGTGCGGGTGTAATACTAAACAGTGGATGCATTGTGTGTCGCATCAATCCTGATAGGGAGTCAAAAAGACCTCTCCCAGAGCATCGTCCGGGTGTTAAGTTCCATGGTAGCTACCATGGTGACACATGTCCTCAGAGAGTTCAGATTGCCCCTATATCAGAATGTTTATGTGAGTAGGGGAGGGGGAAGCCAAAACTTCATTTTCTCACTCCATCTCTTCCCTGGAGGATTTTTGTTGCAAGGTCATTCGAAAGAATCCAAAACGTAAGCAAGATAACAGTCTCACTTTCAGAGGCATAGACTTGGAACCTCTCATCCGATCCTATGTATTACAGTTTACAATTTTTTAAAATTGTAAACTGTAATTTAAAAACGCTCCTTGGAAAGCATCCAGTGATTCCGAGATGTTAGCCACTCTTCAATTTAGCTCAGCAATTGTCCCATTATGCACCGCCATAGCTCTCCCCAACTGCTCAATGTGAAGACAAAGCTTCGCCAGGTCCGCATTTTGAGCAGCTTTGACTGTCTTCTTTTGTTTTCGATACACCACGAAAACTCTCAAGCCAATCAGCAGAAATCATGTAATCATAAAAAACAAATAGGTAGATGTCCTCCGCATCTTCAATCGAAAGGACCTGTCTTTCTGTTTGAAAAAATGGTGTCAATCGCATTTAAAGCTCAGCTGACCAATTCCATGGTATTTTTAAGTTTGGACCGAGATGCAGTGAGAGATGAAGCAGACACAGACAGGACACGGCAAGCAAGGATCAAGTGGGGAGGAATAGAATAGAAAACGTGTCTGCTCTCTCTGAAGGCAAGAAGAAAGAAATGTTGTGGGGGGTGAGACTATTCAAGAGAGACCCATTATAATAGATTTTGATCATGATGACATAAGCAATTGATAATGTAGGAAACAGCAGAGAATTGTACATAATCATTTGCATAGATGTACCAGAGCATTTGCAACTTGAGAAGCTGCTTTTTTGATGTGCACAAGTGACACAGTGATGTAAAGATTGAACTAGTAGTTTTTCTGAGGAATGTACTAAAGTGACTGAGAAAACCTGTAACTATTGCAAAGAAAATAAGTTTGTATTTATTTTTAAACAGCACAATACCAATATTTTAATCTAAATTAAGCAGAGTCAGGATTCAATCACCCTGATATTTTTTATGCCAGCTTTCATGTGTCTTGGCATCTCTCTCTACCAGTCTGTCACATTATTGTTGAGTGTTTTATTTCAGGCATGACAAAAATACAAACAGCTTTTCGATCTCTTAATTCTTCAAGAGTTATGTTTACCATTTATTTCTTGTATGCTGGTACAACGAGCTACAGTTTTTTCCAAAAATAAAAATAAAAAAACAATCAGACTCACACATTAAAAGATCAGCCAAAATGTTGTGTAATTCTTTTTGTCCTGTTGAGCTAGTGATAATTATTTCAATTCTTTGCTTTTTCTCCTCTTTTCCAGGTGCTGCTTCCACCATACGATGACAGTGTCAGCGTCCTTCCCAAACAGGCTCCTCCTCCATACTCCAAAGCAACAGCATGAAGACATTCCTGGGCTCCTGTTGAGTGGCCCCTGCTGTTGATCAAACCCCAGCAAAATATATGCACCACACTGCCTCCTCAGTGTACAGGATATTCGTGATATATTGTAGCCACACACATACAGCACAGTACAGTACAGCCATGCATGCACTGACATACAAAAAGCATGTGTTTACACACATTTCACACACATATGCTCTCATAAACACCACTGCCACCACTATGATCTCTTACCCCCTCCTTATATTTAATAATAAGTCATACACTTACTGTAACTGGTCCAAATATCCTATTTCCAGTAAAATTCCAAAATCAATGCACATTTTCTGTGCATTTGAAGCTAGTTAGACATGTAAGCACGAGAAAGTTTGATAGATGAAAAAGTAACTCTATTTTTAATAAGTCTGTTTATGCTCTGTGTGTTGCTGTAGTAGTATTTTGTGAGTCTTGCCTTTGATAGACATCCTCCTTCAACAAATGCAAGGATGACGATCTTGTTTCCTACAGTACTAAGTGAAGAGTCATGTGTTTTCTGTTTGATTTGTCTCTGCTCGTGATCATAGTTGGATTGCCTTTATTCCTAACTTTCTCTCTGATGGGGTGCACTTTGTAAACCTGTGTCACCTTGACTGGAAGTTTCCAAAGAAATGCACTTGCCTGTATTCTGACATGATCAAAGAGCAACCTAGTGTACATCAAACATATCACCTTTTACTATTACGGTAGTCAACAAAAATTGTTGTATATAAAAATCCAGAGTGTTGAGTTGACCTCCATAACGTTTAATGTGTGTTTCTATTGAGTGATGAGAAATGTCATAGGTTGCTATTTATCTGCTTTAACAGCACATAAGTAACACTGATCTGGCATCAGTTTACTTTTTGAATGAATTGCTTACATAAGCTGCTGTCATGACTCTGTATGTTCAGAGATCCAATAAATATGGACCCTGGTTGTGTTTTTTCAGTTAAGTCAATGGGACCTAGTCTGTGTAAACACAAGTGTGTTCCTCCAGATGTAGATGTTGGCAAGATGCTCCTGGACATGAAATGTCTCGCAAGGACGTGACATCCAACCTGAATTGTACTGCTAGATGAAAATGTAAAGATTTGTCTATTAAATCCAAATTTCACTAACAAATGTTTGTGTTTTATTTTGTAATTCCAAGACACTTGACTGATATCAAAGCACAATAGAGGTTTATTTCAGGTAAATACATTAGATGACATCATCACCATTATTATGTAGAATATTTTAGATCAACCTACAGTATATCACACACGTGGTGGAAACTCATTAATTTTCTTAGATATGTTTAATCTTAATTTCCTGATACCTGTACATCAGGCCATCAGTTGTCTTGTGCAGAGGAAGAGTGGGTACAGCGTTAATAGCTCTATTAGTGCTACTACAACTACTGTTATAATACATATTATGTAAAAAACACTCAAATGGTTAAAAATTACTTTAAGAAATGGTCTGTTAATCTGAAAAACTCAAGAACTTTGAAAGGGTCTTCAAGTGCAGTCACCAAAACCATCATGATGAACGCCATGATGAAACTAGTTCTCAAGAGGACCATCCCAGTAAAGGACGACCAGGAGCTTACATTGTAGAGGATAAGTTTATTAGAATAACCAGTTCTGGGTATCTCAGTGGCTCACCTGGTAGCATGCACTCAGTGTCCTGGGTTCAAATCCAACTTGCAGCCCTTTACTGGATGTCACTCCTCATTGTCATCTGTGTTTCCTGTCTCTCTCCATTATCTATCAATAAAGGCTCAAAAGCCCACAAACAAGAATGAAAAACAAACTTGGGGACATATTCAGTGTTCTTCAGATGTCTTACCTTAAGCAAGTGTTTCTTGCAACCATAAGGTGCGTGAAACTGAATAAATGCAATACCATTCAAAAGTTTGGAAACCATTCCAGGTGGCTACCTCATGAATCTGATGAGAGAATGCCATGAGTGTGCAAAGCTGTCATCAAAGCTAAATGCATCTACTTTGGACAATCTAAAATATAAAACATGTTCTGGGCTGTTTAGAACTTCTTAGTTTGCTACATTATTTTATACAAAGTTGGGATGTTGGAATTAATGTGCAATGATGGAAATAAAGAAAAAAACACTTTAAAAATGTTACACTAGTAGCATAAGTCTAAATCAATTATTTCAGTCGTTCTGTTAAAATGAAGAACAAGCTGTGTTGCACAAAGTAAGAAGGCATTCAGTCCCATGTATCTGTAATAAAATATCTGAGTGTTTAAAGACAGATTTAATGTTCAACGTGCAGAGTGAGCTGTAGGAGAGGCGTGTCTGTAGTTGCAGTCGAAGCAGTGGGAGTAGATGGAGTAAAGGGGCAGAGTAACAAAACTATGAGTCCAGATCTCTGACACAGGATTAGGATATGCACATGTTTACATTCTAGAGCTGATACTTTCACTCATTTATCCTTTTATTCCTCAATAACATCTAGGATTTACTGAGGAACTCTACAAATAGCACTGAGAAAAAGTTTTAATAGCAAGGTAAGTGGATTTTATTATTTCTCCTCCTGTTACTGATGAGGGCTAAGGTGTAGTTATTATGAGAAAACAATTAGTGTGTGTTTTTTAGGTTTTTAAAAACAGGAAACAAGAGCTACCACGTGTTCTTGTTTACCCCAGACCAAGGTTAAGCAACATTTTTCCACCAGCTACAGTACATCCTGAAAACCCATCAGAGTCACTGAATGTGCAAAACAGACAGCAGCTGCCATCAAACACAGTGAAAGTTTTCATGTTGTACCCGGAGTTTAATTCACGTGGAAAGATGAAGGGAGTTGCTCTGCTGTAGAATCCTGTCATTTCAGTGTTGACCTACTGTATGGATTTTAATGTGTAAATTTTGTTCTGCTGATTGATATTTGATGAGAAAAACACAGTCAAACTTGAGGCAGAGAGACATCAAACAGATGTGAGGTCAGAGGTCGACAATTCTGTGTGGCTGCAACATGGATATCTGACCCTGACTGGTCTCAGGTCAGTGGTTACTATATACATGTCAGTGGGTGTGCTCATCACCCAGACCTGCCAACGCACTACAAGGAGTACATTTCAGCAGGGAGGGGGCAATTTGACCCCCTCAGAATTAGTAAAATTAGCAATAAAGCAGTTAATATGTTATTTTTGTGTCCCTAAAATCCTGCTTTACACAATTAATAACAGTTTAGTTCATAGTTAGATAAATTTTTGTTCATTTTCTCCAATAGTTTGTTCATTTTCTTGATTATTTCATTCCTTTTTTTCTGTTTTTTCTTCATAACTTTTGTAGAACAGGCACATTTTCATTGTATTTGTCCCCATCAATATTAAGTTGAAATTCATGGTTTTCTGGAGCCCCCTAAAATGCACATTCATTTTAATTGATTTTCTTTATCATTTGGCATGTTTTTTTCATTTTCTTGATTTTTGTTTTAATTTTTGTTCATTATTTAGATAATTTTGTTCATTTCTCTTCATTTTGTTGAATTAAACATACTGTACACTGTTTTTCCCAACATTAAACCAAAATTAACAAAGTAAGTTAAATTTCTATTTTTTGCATCTTCTGATATTTAAACATCAAAATACATAAAAAGGTTACATCTGGATTCATTTTGTTAATTTTTATTCATATTTAGATTATTTTGTTTTTTTCATTCATTTTCTTAGATTTTTTTTAGTTAAACCAAAAAGGAATATAATAACAGGGTAAAATGCATAAAATATTACGTGGAGTTATTTATAATTTAAATGTAGATATTATGTGAGTTTGCAGTGCATTTTTGGTTCATTTTTCCCCAATTTGCTACTTATTTTGTACACTTATTTTTCAAGCTGTTGCTTACTCTGTTCTTTTTCTTGTTTAATTTGTTGTTTTTGGCTCTATTTGAGCTAATTTTGCAATTTATTTTGAACATTTTTTAAGGTGTTGATTATTTTGTTCGTTTTCTCGTTCATTTTCTTGGTTTTCTTGATTACTTTATTTTTTCCACACTGGTTCTTTTCCTCAGCTTTTGTATACAGGTAAATGGCACTGATGCCCTGGTGTTCAAAATGTCCCAAAGGATTCAGAGATACCCGACTCCAAGTGTCTAAGTGAAATCTCCACTGACTTAGGACCATCATCATCCTAAAAGAGCTGTTTAAAACTATGTTTAAAAATCCCAGCAATCTCACTGTTTACTTTAAAAACTCCTCTGGCTCTTTCTGACAGGTCAGTCTGTTTTTAGACTTGAATGCATGTGTTGTGATTTCCCTGATTTTGGAAGCGCCTGTTGTCTGATATGACAAGGGATGAATAGCTCCTCTGGGCACTGGATAGGGAAACAGTCTGTGCAGCTTTCAGCCTGTCTTAAATCACCTTAAACCACCTGCACAGAAAAACATCCAGACACTCATTCACGTGGCGTGTGGTTGACTTCATATGATGACATATGGAGAAGCTGTTCTGTCTGACCAAACACTAAAGCATGTTTTTGAGCTCTAAGAGGAACCGTATGATGATAAGGTACATCTCTTCATTTTGTTGAATTAAATATATCAATGTTTAATTGATATGAGAATCAATGAATACCAAGCACAATGTAATGATGTGATGATGAACTGTCTCTTTTCTTTACTTACCTAAGTGTTTCTCACCATGATATGGATTTGTACAGTAGTTGTAGTAGCACTAATTGGGCTATTGACTGTACCCATCCTTTCTCTACACAAGACAACTGATGAGCTAACGCAGTCATTCTAAAACACTGGCCCAAAGGTGGGCCGAGGAAGAATGTATTTGGGTGGCAAAACAAATTTGCTGATGAGAGGAAAAAAATGAGAGCTTGTTGCCTTTATCCAAATGCAATTATTTAATATTCTAATGTTTATGTCTTTAAATCCCACATATAAAATTTCTGTGCCCTCCATCTGTTCATAATGACTCATTTAGCTGCTCATGGTTATAATGTAGACCTAAAGTTGTGGTTCAATGGTCAAGAACCTTCATTTGTGCACAAATTCACTCCATCTCATAATTTATAGATTTGTGATTTGGATCATGACAGTTTGTCATTTCTAAAAACTGTGGCTCAGGACTCCACCCTTTCATCCTAAGAGGTGCAGTTTGACCTGGGCCAGGGTCATTACAGAGTCGTTAGGGTCTCTGTCTCTGAACAATGCAGGGGTGTGGGGGTGTGGGAGGGATGTTAACAGTTTCACTCTGTGGACAGAGGGGTGTGTGAGTGGCCCAGGAATTTTGCTGCAGTTTGGCTGGGTAAAGATTCCAGCACAGAGCTGTAAGCCTCCTCTATTCAGCGAGGGGTTGTTCCCTATTCACAAAAATGGCTTCTTTCACTCCACGTTCAAACCACCGGTTTTCCCTGGCCAAGATCTGAACATTCTTGTCCTCAAAGGAGTGTTCCTTATCTTTGAGATACAGGTAGACTGCTGAGTCCTGTCCTGAGGATGTGGCTCTCCTGTGTTGGGCCATTCACCTGTGAAGTGCTTGTTTGGTTTCCCCAATATACAGTTCTGAGCATTCTTTACTGCATCGGACTGCATCAACTACATTGTTCAGCCTGTGTTTTGTCCTTAGGATGGACCAGCTTCTGCCTTAAGGTGTTACCAGGTTTGAAATGTACAGGAATGTGGTGTTTGTTG
>JAQQAE010006932.1:0-16261 GCA_029823295.1 Pseudamia nigra
TTCCTGACACAACCCTCTGCATTTATCCGGGCTTGGGACCAGCGTAAGAAAGAACACTGGCTTGTGCCCCCCCTCACGGCTGCATTACTTATTAGAGGGTCCAAATAATATTTATTTGCTCAGTATTTTCAGATAGAAGTCCAATGTATCTCTATGGGAAAAAAGCTTCTTGGAGCTGGATGATCGATTCCCCAGTGGACAAGTGGTGGGATTACAATGTAAAGTTACTTCCGCATTGGCCTCACTGAACAGCCCCAGTCGTTGCCCTCTAGTTTAAAGGCAATGTAGTAAGTTATAATCAATTCTGCGTGAGGAAGTTACTCAGTACTTGAGTAGTTTTTGTCAGATACTTTGCTTACTCTTACTCAAGTACTTCTACTTCTATTTGAGTTGTTATAATTATTGCAACACTACTGTTACTCGAGTACTGTTTCTATGTACACATATACATTTAGATGAGTTCTGTGAGATCAGTTATTTTTCAAATCAAATATGCATATTGTGCTCTGAAATTTCAAAGGCATCGCTAATTTCCCATAAGCCCCTAATTTAAAACAGTGTACAATATTATATCTACACTGTATGCTGTGACACAGTATATATTACCTGTCCACATACGACATAAGAGGTTACAGTACTTGATGTATGTACTTTTCATCTGACCTTTTCATTTGTAAAAGATAAAAACTGAATGTATGTCTGAAGTGAAAACCAAAATGCTTGGGTATGAAAATTCAAAGCTTTATTTTTATCCTTATTTCTCTGCAACTCAATAGTGATTAAAAAAAAAAAACAGAAAAGAAAACAGTCTTCATAGTTTTTGCCAAATAAAACATCACACTGCCTCATTTTTAAATACACTTATGGATTGCTGCAACAAGTGTAAAACATTTAGAGTGATGGGTTTAGGCTATTTTCAGTAGCACTATTGTGTGAATGTCATGTTCACTCACGCCTCCACATAAAATAATAATTTAGGACAATGCTGGAATAATCCGAAGCATTTGAGTAATCTAACAGAATGTTTACACATCAGATTCAAGAGAATATAATCTGTCATGAAATGCATAAAGCAGACCTCCCAGTACTGAGTATACTATTACACTAAAATTGGCAGACATCACTCACTTGTACATATCTCTGTATGCTGCCACAGAATGTAGAAATACATGCTTTCAGAGTCAGTGTTTATCATGGTGAAACTCTACAGGCAGGGAACAACAGCTGAACATTGGGGAATATATTGAGCAATTATCCTGGGTGGTAGTCCAACGGTTAGCTGTGGGGCTATGTTCACAAAATATGTCATGCTGTCAATCTAAGGGTTGTTTTAGTTTTCAAGTTCAGTGCAGCAGCCTGAGACTGAACACAAATCCCCTGCACTGATGCCCTCACCCCCAAACGTACCCTAAGTCATATTTAGAGCAAAACTTTATGAGAAAAATAGAATGTGGCTTAATGAAAGCTTTAGGAAAATAAAACTCAGAGGGAGGTTATTTCCTCTAGATTTGGAGCTGCTGTTACCTTCACATGATTTCACCAAGGGGGTCAGTTATGGGTGTACTACAGTGCAGTGAAAAAGTATTTCTCCCTTCCACAACAAGGATGACATGAGTAAATACAAAATACAGTTTTGAAATGATGATTTATTCATCATAAATTAAATAATTAATAATTAATAAATGAATGGTGAAGAACCACATTTTTTGGAAAGCTGAGTCACACCCTGGCCTGATTACCTAGTGAATCAAGAAATTGCTTAAATTGAACAAAGTGAAGAACAGCAAAAGACAGCAAAAAGCAACACATTAAGCTGCAATCTAAAGAAATTCTAGAACTGATGAGAAACAAAGTCAGTGACATCTATCAGTCTGGACAGGGTGACAAAGCTATGTCTCGGACTTTGGGATTCCACCAAACCATGGTGAAACACAAAAACAAAATTTGGAACAATGGGGAACCTTTCCAGGAGTGGCCACCGTACCAAAATTACTCCAAGAATGCATCAACAACTCATCTAGGAGGTCACAAAAGAACTCAGAATAACATGTAGAGAACCACAGGCCTCACTTACTGCTGATCAAAAATAACACAAAGGCTCATCTCACATTTGGCCAAAAAAACATCTTGATGATCCCCAAGACTTTTGGGAAAATATGTTGTGGGCTGATGCCCTTTCTAGAAGATGTGTGTCCTGTTACATCTAATGTACTGTAAAAGTAAAAGAAAAGCAACAGTCAAACATAGTGTTATGTGATGGTATGTAATGGTCTGCTGGACTGTGTCAGGACATGGGCAACTTGCCGTAATTGATGGAACCCTATATTTGGCTCTATCAGAAAATCCTTAAAGGGAATGTTTGGCTATCAGTTCATGACCTCAAGGGCATTTGTGTTATGCAGCAGGACAATGATCACATACCAGCAACTCCACATTTGAATGGCTCAAAAAAGAGAAAAAGGTTTTGGAGTGCCCCTTGTCTGGACTCAAATCCAATTGAAATGCCATGGCATGACCTTCAACAGGTCATTCATGCTCGAACACCCTCCAATGTGGCTGAATTAAGACAAAAAGGAGTGCAAAAAGGAGTGGGCCGACGTTCCACAATAGTGATGTGAAAGACTCACAAGTCCAGTTATCACAAAAGCTTGATTGCAGTTGTTTCCCGCAAGGATGACACAACCAGTTATTAATTTAGGGACGAAATACTTAGGCCCAGTTAGGTTTGTATTGCTTTTGATATCTTAACAAATGAAATCATCATTTAAACACAGCATCTTATATTTACTTGGGTTTCCAAGTGATGATCTGAAACATTTAAGCATGATAAATTTAAATCAGAAATCAGAAAGGTCACTGTTGAATTCATTGGTGGTAAAATATATTCACTTGTCTTTTCAGATGTCATGTTGTATGTGCACTGAATAATCATGGGTTGGTTTAAATGAGGACACATGAAAAAACAGCCCAGCTTTCTGGGGCACCAGAAGATGCAACACTGAGTGACTGGGTGGGTGGTATAAATTATTGCTAAGAGTAGTTTAACTGCAGTCACAAATTAGCTGCATCTCAAGGCGTGGTTTCAGGGCATGAAGTCTGTAGACAGCTCAATCACAAAGCCACCAAAAAGAGGCCTCTGATTGGATGTTGACGTTGATTCTTTTGCCTGAGGGGATGATGCCAGAGACAGAAAAACATATGCGGATGTACATCTGACTGCAGTGTGACAATCTCATAGAAATGTCAAACACATTGTAGGCTACAATGTTGGGTTTCCTTCCCATTCAGTCATTGACATTAAAATGGTTCTTCAGGAGGTTTAGGTTCAATTGGTACCATGTGTTGCTCCTCTTAAATACACTACAACTGTCAGTCTATTATTTCATCACATGTCCCTGGAGGGCTATAAGTTAAGCTGCGATTTTTTTCAAAATGAGGAAAATAGGGAAATCTTTTTCAACCTCCTGCTCAAAGTGCAATCAGTCATGAGGAAAGAAAATATTTAGCAAGGGCAGAGGTCAAGCATTTTCATTAGAGGGCAGTTAATTTGATCCATATTTTACTTTTTTAATAAATACATAGCATAGAGACGTTAAGCAGTGAACGTAACAAAATTAGATTATCTTGATGTTTTAGACATCAGTATTTTCTCGAGAGTAAATATGTTGACAGGATTTAGCCTTTGATCCTTTTACACATTTCTGTCAAAGCTACATATACTCTGCAACATTTTCCAATCCACAGATTTCCACATATGTTGTATATACAGGCTATTGTTTGCTTTTCCTGCTTTTGGTCGGGAAAGCATCAGGGTGGAGTTTAAATATTGCTACATTTTGAATAATTGAATTTTATCATGTTTGGAGATGTTTTCTGTATTAAACCAAGAACCTATCTTTTCCAGCCCTTAACTAAGTGCCATCAGTACCTAAAGAAACCATAAAATCATTCATTATACTGTATATGAATATGATATTGGATAAATCTCTAAGAAGTGGCACAAGCAATAATAAAAAATACAACAAAGAACCTAAAAGTATTTTAAAAACACATTGGGATCATCTTAGGAATGTCTATAAAATACAGAAACTGTGCTTATGAGAATAAAACCACATGGTTCAGTCACACAGTGTCAACTATTAAAGGCTGGGTATCCACGCACAGCTGCAGTTAGCTTCCAATAAGTGATATCTTTACATTAATGCTAGGTACTGATTGAAGTGCATATGTTTTTGCGAAGGTGTTGGAAAATGATCAGCTGAAACACATTTCCTTGAAATTGTTGGTGAAACTAAACAAAACAGCAGTCAGACTTTTTCATACATTACCGTAACTGAGGTGTACGGAGACACTGCATGTCACATACATACTGTATGTGTTTGAATGGAACAAACAATTTAGTGAAGGCAGAGAGGATGGACATGCACTCTCTGTAAAGCAGGTTATGGCCCAAAAACAAATCAATGCTTGTTCACCCTCCCCATCCACTTGATTTAGACTTTCTTCATTTTCCTATAATTAAATTTGTGTCAAAGGAATGGTTAGTGTCAGAAGTTAAGAAATGAATGACAGAGGTTCTGAACTGTCTGAAAAAGACCTACTGCGCTGATTTGGTCAGTGGACGCCCCTGAATGCAACGGTGTGCTGATACAGAAGGGGAGGAGATTGAAGGAAAAAGACACTCAAAATGTTTATGTTCAGTAAAATTGGATTACAGCATTTGTCTTGTTTCTTAATTAACATAACTAGTATATGTGGTTTGCAGAAAATGTTTGTAAAGAAAAAAATAAAATTTATTAGAACTGTAATGTATAACCATGTTGTAATGCTATGTTGGAAATGTGCAATGAATATTCTCACGGTTCACAAATAAATTTAACTTGTCTCTAACTTTTTGTTTGTTGGATATAGTTTTCGGAGCTCTGGTTAAATTTACTGTTGAAATTACAGATGTACAGAGAAGCTCTCCCACATAAAATGTGAAACAGTTCTGATACTGTCAAACTCTGTCACAATCATTTTCTACGGTCCAACTCAAATATGAAGAAATGTGAATTGTTTTTCTTTGGAATGAGAATTTCATTGATGTGAAATGTGTGCCTTTATAAATTCCACTATTTGTGCTCTGTATGTGAGTGAGCAAATGCCTGTTTTATTATGTTCAGTAATCCTGAACTGGCAGGGACAATGTCTAATGTGTTTCTCCAGACAGACAGCAGGTTGAGGTGGAACAGTGGTGGGTAATGGACAGAAGTGACCTTTGAACCCCAAGAGGAAAGCTTCTTCAGTGTCTTCCTCCATTCTGCTTCCTTCAACTGCTGCTTCAGAGTTTCCATGAGTGCATGATGTTTAGATGCTATTATCTGGTAAAAGAATGTACAAACACACTTAAACACTCACATGTTGTAGACAGAGTCACAAACATGTATCATGAGGCTCATAATCTTAACGCAAACCAAACCCTAATTCACTGAACAAGAAGCCAGATTAGGCAAAAAGGAACACTGTGATTTTGAGAAAAACTTGCAGAAGACTGAAGCAATCAGGATGGTACCAGTGTTGACATGTTCTGAATGAACGTGTGAAGTCAGAGGGGAGTTGTGGTGGGACACGGATGCCTCAGTGCAGAGTGTGTGTATGTTACAGACGGAAAGAGGGTCTGGATAGGGATACCCCACCCATCTTGTTGTTGTGTTGTTACCATGGTGATTCCTGAGCACAGACCACCGTGCAGAATTAGAGGAGTTATTTAAGTTTTAAAGGATAACACTCTCCATACAGCTCCCTGTATCTGCCTGCATTCTCCTTTCTTCCTTCTTTTTCTTTCTTTCTTCCTTTCTTCCTTTTTCTTTCTTTCTTTCTTTCTTTCTGTGTCTATATCCTGCCATCCATTGCCCCTCTCTCCTCCTCTCCTCTAGTGGTTCCCTTCTTCAACAATTTGACATCTCAGCCTCTACTGGGTGATTTGAGGTCATGCATACCTCAGGGCCACAACCTGTGAGAATTATAGCTGACATGTATTCAATCATCATCCCCTCTCACAGGACAATGCGTAGCATTTACCAACAGCACCATATGTTTGCAACATGGAAACCCAAGGAGATTTTAACATTACAAGCCAAAAAACCACTCACACTGAGTACACGTGTACAAAATGTTTGTGATATATTTTATACTGTAAATGAATAGAAGCAGAGATTTGACAAGTGACTGGCAAATATGCTGCAATTATTATTAAGATACAATAAAAGGGTGATAATAACAACATTACATTTGTCTGGAATACACTGACATTACCACAGTTCCAAGTAACAGAATATTTAAAATTGTTATGCTTATGATTACACAGTATATCATATCTTAACTGTAGTATTGATTGTATAGATGCTCTCTCTGATCAAACTCACTCCCAACCCTTTTCACACAAATACAGACACCTTTTTCATTTGTCACATGCCGTTAATACAACCTGGGTTTGTATGGAGTTAATATGCAGTTTTATTTACTTTCGACATAAAACTACTGGCTTAGGGTTAGGGTGAAAAGGATTGGGATGAAGCATAGACAGAACATACCAGAAACATGAAACTGAATGCACATGGCACTGGTTTCAACCCCATTATTCCCAATATAGTAATGAAGCAAAAAAAGTATCAACATTTCACCAGGTTAACTAGTACTTAACTACTTTGCAACACTGCATATGTGCTATGTGTCTTAATATAATGTAAGAAGTAATAAATATTCATTGAATAGTGAGTGAAATGACATAAATGACAAAATTCAAGTAAAATATGCAAAAGAGAGATAAAGGAAAATGCATAAAAAGAAAATAGAAGTCAGTCCCCCCACCTTGGGAAATGGCAGCAACAGGCAGCCACAACCCTTCTGCAGAACCTACAAATCCTCTTCAGGATGGTTGTCAGGCTGTCAGAGAAGATGGTGCTGGAACTTGCAGCAGGGGAGACATCTGGACTTCTGTATTCAGAGCAAGAAGCCAGTGCTCCATCAGGCAACCAAATAGACGGTTTGTCTTTGGAGGAGTTTGCAGCCTTAGCGTCTGCATATGACCAGACATGTTCATCCTCATGGGATGGCTCTGCTTAAGGGCAGACGAAGGCTGAGTTCAGGAGCCCTGAAGGGGAACACAAGAGCCAAAAAATAAGAACTGCTGCTCTGACATGAGAAGCACAGAGATGTCAAGAAGAATAATTATAAAAAAGAAAGACAATTTAAACAACAGGAACCTACCTGAACCTGATTGGCTGCATGGTCATTCCACGTTTGGAAGCTTTGGTGGCCTCACCAAAGTCAGTCAGTTTATCGTGCATAAACATAATGTTTTCAGGTTTAATGTCACTTTGCAGGACAGCAAAGCTCTTCAGGACATCTGGAGTGGCCAGCAGCTGCAGAGCCAGAAGGAGAAAAATGTGACAAGTTCAGTTTTCCAGTGGATGTGAGTTAGAATTAGCTGCCTCTGACAAACATTAGATGTGTTAAACAATAATGAATTAGTTGCAGTGCCACTCAGTGGATCTCGCTGCGAGACTGTAGCTTCCAGTCCATTTCTTTGAGCAGGTCATAAAGATACTTAAGCATTTCAAATCCAAGACCAGTGAGTCTATGTGTTCAAACCATACAAAGAACTGCACCATATCAGGGTGGACTGGATCGAGGACATTGGTCATCTCTAAAATGACACTGCTTACTACTCCAAAACCTTTGGTACAGTAAAAATAACACATGTACTGTACCTCACTGTATAATACATACACCCTTTTTATTTGTTACGTGTGGCCTGTTTTTACATGCTGTTAATATGATACAGAGCAGTTTCATTTACTTTATGCATAAAACCACTTGGTTATGAATTAGGGGGAAAACTGATGGGCTCATCAGTTTGGTGGAGAGAAAACCAGACTCACGCTGGTTTCAACTCCAACTCCTGGGTGGAAGTCAAGAGTTTTGTTCCAGTACCATAACCATTTAATTTGTATAACTTACCGCAATCTCAAAATGCCCTACACAGTGTATTAACTGCCATATATGCAACTATACTGCATGTTATTTTAAAGTTAAATACCGATGTTATTGCTTTAGATATGAGTTCTTCTACTGTAATGGAAGTATATGTTATACATACATACATGTGTAGGCTATAAGATTTTAATGCAGCTGTGTGATCAAATGAATATTTTGAGTGGTTGAAAGATGACAATAAAGTGTGTTCAGCCTTATATTTAAACAGTTATGTAGTTCTTTTATTCACAAGTACAAGGCATCTCTGAAACAAAGACATGTCTTGCACTTATGACACATTAGCGTTGCCATGTTTTCAATTGTGTAAAATACCACACAACTATCCCTTTTCAATCATTTTGTTTTTGTATTGTTTTTTAATCTGCAATATAATATAATATAATATTTGGCTATTCATTTAATATGCAATTTCAATATTAAAACTGACTTCTATATGCAAGTAAAGCAAGAAAATAAATGTTCACACATATTTTTATTTTTCTAGTTTCAGTATAACACTGATTTTAAAAAGTACTGGAGTGGACATGTGAAGACAACATGGGGTTACAGATTTCAGACTGATGGATGGCTCCAGTATGAAGAATGTCATTCAAGCCCTAACTGAGAGATATTCATCTTTCGTAACTTCACAATTGTGCCAAAAAATGTAAACTCTCACTGAACTGAAAAATAATGCCATCTGTCATGAGCTGGTTGAGTCCTTGTAAATAAAAGCATATATCAAGGACTGTATTGTAAAAACTTTAGCATGTTAATCCTAAGGATGAAGCATCCTCCTTGTTCTCTGTCATGACACACCATACAGTACTGTCAGCAAAACATTTATTTCACCAAATTTGAACATGTCCTGACATAAAAATATTACAGTATATCTGTAACATGGATGTAATTTTATATAAAATAAAATATGAACATTTATTTAAAAATAATAGCATTATACATATTAAAAAACATGTCATACTTTTGTTATTTAGAAAAATGTAAAGAATATTTGTTAATGATATTGCGATGATGAATATTTTCAGGAAATTGATGTGGATGATTGATTCAGTCACTGATGGAAAAGTCATCACACGCATACACTTTGAAGCAGGAAGCCTGTTGTCATTCTTCACTGTCACCGCTGTCCTCTGCACTGCATCAAAGAGCTGCCATTTTCAGAGCCGCGCAGTAATGGTTTCCTCTGGGAACCCAGGGGCTTTTATCTTGAGGCTAAATGACGACCGTTCAGTCCCAAACTACGGAAAGTAGATTTCACCTGTGATTTCACTTCAGCTCATTTTCTCTCAAAATGACGCTCCTTTTAGTCACTGTGAGTCAGTTGCTGGTTTTGACATAAATGTGTTTAAAAGCACATAACCTTTTCCAAGTAAATGAGACAACCTTTCATCATGATGACTGGAAGCAGATACTCAAGGGAAACAGGCCTCAGCATGCTGCCTCCAGTAATGAACACCACAAAGGTTGGAGCCAGTACTTAATGACAAATATTACAGACCAAAACAGCACATCTAAGTGTTAGATGACATACGTAACAACCTGACACTTTCATAGATTGGAAAGTTTGTGCTTAGATTAGTCATGTTTAGAAACTCGTTTTTCAGTCAAGCACTGAAAATGCAATGTTAAGATTTCGCCATCTTGTGTTTGTACAGTCCTTTTCTGCAACACATGCTCACAAAAATCTTATATTTGGTTAGGGTACCTCAGGGCTTCACATTTGGCGTACAAACCATAATGTGTGGGTACATTTTGCCATTCAATATTCAATGGCAAGACAATACCACTGTTCAGGTTCAAGCATGAAAACAACTTGGTTAGTAAGAAAAAAAAAGGATCAGGGGTACTGCTAAAACAAGGCACAACCCATAGAGCACTGAAATAAACTATTTGGCTGCCCTACACTGTGGGTTTTGCTCACGAAATCAGCACCTTCTTACAGCCAGCACATCAAAGAGCACGTTTATGATTCACTTCAATGTTAATCTTCCCCTAACAATATTAGATGGTGAGGGCAAATATCTTTACATGGAAATTGTTCATATCCGCCTGGTGACATTATTTGGTCAAAATGCTTAGCAATACTGTTAAAATGCTTAGCAATACTGATTTGGGAATAAGTTCATTCAAATGTCCCACAGTCCGCTAATGATATGCAAGAGTGGTATGTAAGAACATTTGACCATACATCTTCAGTGTTAAAATATTAGAAGATCTGCCTCTTTTCAATTATCTGCTTTAAATTTTAATGCTGACATTCTTGACATATACCCTGCCTTTCCACAAGTTGGCATAAAAATTATGGCAGTATATTTGGCATCATCCTGATTGGCAAACAACCTCACATAACCTCACATAACTTTTTCCACAACCCCCTTTGAGGAGGTAAAAATGTTAGGTTTGCTGTCAGCCTTTCTGTGTAGATCACATGTGTTTAACACACTGAGGCACTGAATTGACTTAACAGCAGCCTTGTCACAGCAGGGCCACAGTCAGAGTGACTAGTGGATGAAAAATGACTAGAAGCATGACATTAGTTACTTATGTTTTGCCAAAGAGCTGCTTCCCACGTATCGGTGATGTGCAAATAGGATAAGATAATCAGACAACATGTAGAAATTGTGTAAGTCTGTGAATAAGGAGATTTTAATAACCTGTGATGCTAAACCTTACTATTTTCTGCGGCTAAACCCTATTCAACATACAGTATGCTGCTATACATCAAGAGTGTGAAGACGCAGAGATCTTGAAGAGACTGAACACATGTGTAATCACATGACAATGGGAACTGTAAGTAAGCGTCTGTCAGGTAATACCGACGATGACCTTGTGTTGCCTCAGAATTTTAATTTGACCACACATAGTAAGTTCAGATTTAGTTCAGATATAGTTGGTGTAATACATTTCATTTGGATGCTCTTTCTCTTGGTCCATCTTCAAAATTATTACCTGTTATTAATATATTGCAGCAAATAGCATGACAAATGTCTGCCATGCTGAAAGACTCAAGTCTTGCCTGTGATATTTTTGTTACATTTACTTGCTCTCACCAGAAGATTTTCCATAACAAAGATCTTCACACAAACCAGCTGAATTTTTTTTAATTCAGATATAGACTAGACTTTATATGCTACACTAGACTAGACTAGACTACAATAGAATAGAATAGAATAGAATAGAGTTGAATAGAATACAATAGAATGGGGTACAACAAAATAATTTTACAGGATTATAAAATAGAAAAAAATTAAATAGAAAACAATATGCATTTTTTCCAACCCATTTACTGTATACAATGAATAAAACAGCAGCATTTTATATTTTTTCATTAAAGTTGATTTTCTGGGCTTTTGCAGTGCAAACAAGTGCATCATTGTTGTTTTTGATATCTTTTGACAAAAACAAGGATATTTCTGCTTACTTATGGCCATACTACGTACTTTGTTCAAAAACGAATACCAAGGACACTGATTTTAAGGACAATGTATCAACAAATCAGATCAGTGAGGACTAAGGTTAAGTGTATCCTTAATGTTATATGTGTGAATTTCCTTCTGCCATCCATCCATCCATCCATCCATCCATCCATCCATCTATCTGACCCATGTTGCACTATGCGTGTTTTTTTTCCCCTTGGACATAGCACAAAGACCCAAGACGCAGATGACAGTAAAGAGCCAGTCAGAGACACAGTCTGTACATGAGGCTCCAGGTGATGTTGAATCTATCACTGTTTCTGAATATTGGAATGTTAATTGAAGCAGCGTCACAGCTGTAGTAAAATCTCCAGCACTTTAGTGTCATTAGTAGTCACCTCCCCTGTTGTGTAAAGCCGTAACGAATAACTCATCATTAACTGAATTCTGTTTACATTCCACCTTCAGTTTCATCTTTACCTTTACCTCTTGTGTTAGTGTAAATTCTGCCATAATGACACTAAAGAATTTTATCTTATGTTAAGACACTGATGATATTAGCAAATGATAGGACGAATTACATTATCAGTATATCCTGCTGCCTGACTACTCTGTAGACCTTTCATTGCACTTCTTGGTTTTATCTGAGCAGACAGGCAAACACGTGATACAAGCGGACCCCTGCTAGTCCAGGAACAGGAGAAGCATAGGTCAAATTCTTTTCTCTCTGCAACACGTTTGGCGCAAGAAAACATGGTTCTTTCATGCAGAAAGCCACTGACATCCTCTCTCTGGAAGGAAGTACAGTAGAAATACAAACCATGATTTGTTGAAAACAGACCAAACACACAAACAAATCAACCCATGGGTTTTCTTTTGATTTTGACATGGTCAGTGACCACAAATTGCATGCGTGATCTCTAGCTTAAGAGGGCAAAGTGCAGAATGTTGGGTCCAGGGTCCAAGAAGTGTCACAGACAGCCCTTCAGGCATGTGCTCACAGAAGCAGCTATAAACTCATGGCATCAAAGAAAAAATGAAGAGCTCTGCAGCAAAATATGAACATATGACAACACAGCAGTCTTTACAGTTTTGGACCTTTTACTTAAATGCCCAGTGCAAAGTTGTCTATTTAAAGTTATAATGGCTCTAATTCTCATTTCTTGTCAATATTTATGTCACCATGTGCACCAGCTCTGCACCCACTTACCGATAATGACACTAATTGCTTTACTAAAAAGCCGTGGGAGCTATTGTTTCGTCTGTCACTTTCTGTTTGTAATTTTTCTGCATTGTCTTCCAAAGGATCGGCTGTAAATATTGTTTTTTTTCCCAGCTGCATTCCATTTTCTTTATCTTTAGATGTTTATTTTCCACCAGTGGAGAATCATTAATCTATTTTCAATTTAAATAAAATGTAAAATTTCTCAATTCTGGTTTTGGAATGACCAAAGTGTTTTAAAAAATTCAACAATAAATGCACCTTTTATATTTACCCAGTACAGTATCTCCAGAGGACACCCACTGAGATGACTATCAGCTCTGCATCTCTAAGTACATCACCACCACTTATTCCTGCCTCCTACCATTTCACTACAAAAGGGAATGCAATGTGTTTTTGTGCTGCCATTCCAACCAGCCATTCTTCAGTATGCCTGCTAACTTAATGATAAGAAACCGAAAGAGCATCCATGGTGTTAAAGCATGCATTCTACAAAGGGGAACGTAATAGAGAGGTATTTAAATTTTACTTTTTCAGCTTTCACGTTAAAGCCTCTGCAGCCCCGTCTTATCACAGCCTTTGAAAAGCAGCTTGCCAGTCTTTCTTTTTTCATTCCTTTCCCAGCAGGACTGGTGGAGATAAAGCTGCCAGAGTATAGATCATGCTGTTGAGGTGCAGCTATATTTCATCCAGAGGTCAGAGTGGACAAGTCACAGTTGTACATGGTGAGATGGACTGGAGCCTGTAGTGATCAATAATCAGAAGAAAGCCACCATATCCTGCCCCCACTGACTGATCCGTTGATCTCATCCTTCAGTCTTGTGGATCTCATACCCTCTCATCCATGGTCTCCTGGAGAAGTAGCAGAAGATGTGAAGATTTACTAGCATTGACTCTAAAATTTAATAAGTGATTCTATAATAATAATGGATTTATATAGCACTTTTCAAGTCTCCTTCTCAAAGTGCTAACTGAATCCATTATCCATTCACTCCACAGTCACAGCTGCCCTGGGGCAGACTGACAATTTAGCTGTCAATTTGTGATAATGGCCTCTCTGACCTCCACCAAATGTTCAATCATTCATATGGGGTGAAGTGTCTTGCTCAGGGACACAATGACAATGAGGGGATAGACTGGGATTTGAACCTTCAACTCTCTAGTTACTGTATGACCCACTCTACTGCCTGAGCCACAGCTGCCTATGTACAACAATAGCAAACAACAACAGTGTGTGACTCCGTGAGACTTGAAATTAACAAGTCTCACACTCCTTACATTTTATGGAATGACAAACATAAGAAAATCTGTTGAATGGAAACTGTGCCCAGGACAATCTGATGGTCAGCAAGGAGGGCCCTGTTAAAGAAAATGTTTAAAATGTCACATTATAAAAGAAAGGCATTGAAGTGCATGTTTTTGTGGACGCAGAGGGCACAAGGGCACCATGCTCCACTGAGTTGTATCCATCCTTACACTAGCATACCTATGACTGTTTAAAGCTATGTGTTATGTAAGAATTACATTCATGTAAACAAATATAAATGTGTAGAAGGTAGTCTTTTAAGGCTTTCGCCTTGATTTGTGAAGTACCTAGAGATAATCTTGTATTATAATTGGTGCTGTATAAATATGATTTAATTGAGCTGAATAGAGTCTAAAGGTTTGTACATATCAGGGATATTTTTTACTAGGGCATTACATTTCAAATCATTTTTTGAGACACTGTATAAACAGTGTAATGAGTATTTTCACACAGTACAACTATAACATGTATAACAATGAAAAGCAGCATTTTATTTACTAGGATTGAGATAGATTTTTCTGAGCTGCTATGGTGTGAATAAACACCATAGCATAATCATCCTTTGTGTGAAAAAGACTTCATTTGACCAAATAACGGTGGGCAACCCTGTGTGAAAAAGATAAAGATGACAAAGACAGTGAACTGAGGGACAGTCAACACACAATTTAACCACAATATGAGGACTGTGAGGAGTTTCAGTAACATGAATCAGATCCAGTTTGCACAGTGTCTTTTCCCTGGACGGTCTTCAGCTCGACAGTGTCTTTAGCTCCTTTAGGATTGGAAACATACAGGCTGCACATGAAGCTCCAGGTGATTTCACTTCACTTTTCAGAATCGGTCCCCAGAACATTTACTGTCTCTGGAAAAAGAAAAAGTGAAAATCACATGCAGTTTATCTGAGTCATGTTAAACAACATATTCTAAATGAGGGTCTCACTATAACATATAGTTGTTACATTTTTTTTAAATTCTGTAGCATATTCTTTATGGATAATAACAAAATGAATTCTAGCAACTGTGAGTCAAAAATTGGATTTTACATGCTCATTTACTACCAAACAGCAGAGTAGGTCAGAGGCTAAACTATATAGGACACAGCTCCACTGAAGCATTTCTCTGGTGATATTAGCTTAACTCTCAGTATGAAACCAGCATCGAGGTCAGGAGTTCAGTGAATCATCCTTTAAGAAGGTGATTAAAACCTGCAGGAAAAATCCATCATGCCTCTGTGTTTGACAGGGTTTAAAGCTGTTCAGAAGACCATCATATATCTTTTCTGCTGTGTGATACTGTACCTCTCAAAACTAACACAAGTTTTCTTTCAGTTTCACCCTTGTTTCAGACTAAGAAAATAAGACATATTTTCTTCTCTATCATTCCTGAGAAAAAAAAATTTTACTTTTTTGTTTACCTTAGACTCAGTTAGTAGAATAAAATGCAACATTGGTCATAGGTCATGGACCGTGTTTTCAACCATAGACACAGAGTTAGAGACCTTTATCCTTTGACTACAAACTACCTCATAAAGGAGCCTTCTGACTACAAAGTAAGGGCCTAAATTCAAGCACGTCACAGTGTAAAAACACTCTTCACACGATAAAAATGTTGTCAGGGGTGGGGATGATGATGCTAGGGATGATTGGTTTTCAGTGGGATTTGGTTACAGCATTTGTGATCCAGTTGAGGTTTGACACAAACTTCTGGATAGCAAATTAAAAGTCAGTGATTGATGAGAAGCAGACTAGATGTGCACCCTGAACAGGCCAAGAGCGCTGCCAAAACAAATTTTGAAAGGGCGTAGCTAACAATTCAGGTGATAACTCCGGGTTTGAGATACAAAATGTGATCCAAGACTGTTTTAACTCAAAGCCTGATTTGAAATGAAACTTTAAAGCCAAAATAAAATTTGATGCAAAGCTTCACTGTCACCTTTGCTCATTCTTTGAATAAAATGATCATCATGTCCTGTGCAGTGCAAACAGTTTTTAATTTGCTTTAAAGAGATGTATTGTACCTGTTACTTTAATGTAATATCAACTCACAATATCACACACATCATTCATTGCACCATGTGTGTAAACGCCACCTTGTCAGGCTGTTTCAGTGTCTGTTTAAATGCAAATGAGTGATTCCACAACCTTTTCCTGTCATTGCCATGCAAGGGCGTAGGTTTGGTCTCAACATTGGTCGGGACGATATATAACAGCATAACCTGCATGTACACTTTTTGCTGGGGATGGACATTAATAAGACCAAACAGATTGGGTGAACGGG